>SKCR01043478.1:0-48098 GCA_019454045.1 Zanthoxylum bungeanum | reverse complement strand
TTATTAATTGTTTCGTGTCCGACATGAACATCTTTGACCTAATTAACAAGCATATTGTGTTTATATTACCAAAACGTCCTAACATAATTTATTAGTCTTATTTCAACTCTAAGCTATGTAATCATACATCCGATACATAATTCATCACTATATGTCACACTAATGAACAACTCACTAATGAAGAACATAACTTAAGAGAAGTTCAAACTTACCTACTAAGCTTGATGCAAAGATCTAATCTCCATATCTTTGTTGAAATGGTTGGAGAACTTCCAAGGTGTGCAACCTTGACTCCAAGATCCAATATTGATTCCAATACTAGCAAGCTTTACTCCAACATCCAATCTTGATTTCTTCAAGATGAAATACTGTAGAGATCTCACAAAGCTTCTCTAAACACTTCTCTAACTTAGGATAATTTCTTTTATTCTTGCTCGTATTTAGTTTTCTCAAGCTTGATTAAAACCTTTGCTCAAGCTTGCTATTTATAGCAAAACTTAAGCTTGATTAAAACCTTTGCTCAAGCTTGCCATTTATAGAAAAACTTAGGCAATTTTTAATTAATAAAAGTTCTAATCAATTTTTATGTGGGCTTAATTTAATTTGTACAAATATGTATAATTAGGTGTGACTAATCACCTTTGTCTACCACTTTGATGTAATCCAATTAAATTTAGATAACGATTAGGAAATGGATTAGTTAAATGTTTGCCACTTTGATTTAATCCAATTAAATCAAGCCAAAAATACCTATAATTACGTATTTGCAATTACTAAAATATCTTCAAATGGTAGAGGTATTTATGGATTTATAATTAAACTTTTGTGTAATTATTGAAATAATCCAATTAATTCAATTACATCAAAGTAAATAATCAATGTTATCCAATAACATTTGATTATCTTAGTTGATAATTATAATATCGAATATTATCTTTTATCAAAATTAATCGGCTACCCAAGTGCTCAACAAGTACACTTCATATTGAGACTCTCTAAGTTCAGACACGTTCATCATATAAGCCTAGCTAATATGTACGCAATTCGGCCACCTCCAAATTCGCGAAGAACACGAATGACCTTTCTGAACTATACAAGTCGAGGTCATCACATATATTTATCAATGTTATCCTATAGTCAAAGGATCATATATGCTACTCGACTCGAGGAGATTCCTATTGACGGTGGTTGTACTTCCAACTATTAGGTATTACCTGTGAGTCATTCAGTATTCACTCCAACGAATACCCACATGTCTATACGAGCTTTCCAAGTCATGGTACATTGGGTTAAACTATTGGAACTCCAATTCCAATATACGACATGTGCTAGTCTTCTAGGTTATAGGAATTTGACCGTATTCCAAAACCAACAACTAGGAATATTTACTTTAAGAATAATTTACAATAGTAATACTTATCCCAATGTCGGGCCACCTAGTGTCGAATATTACTAGATGACTATTCTAAGGTCGATGTCATTCTTAGCATATTTATACATCAATCTAATATGCATAATGACAATACTATTAATAAGGTATGAAATAAGAATATAGTGATTTTATAATAAATAATAAAATATAGAATATATTTTTCGGATTGGCGCTCCAAGCACCAATTCCAAGAATCTTGTTATTTTATAGTAGTTCAAATCACATTTTAATTTTCTTTTACATATTCTTAACATTTTTACTCTTGTTTTTAGGTATTTCTAAAATAAAGACTCTAATATAAGTTGCTCAGGAGGCCATGTGGGCTTCTCGGGGTAGGTTTTGCAGCGCCCATGCCTGAGTCACCACTCCAATCCCGTCAGAGGTAAGGCAAAGGGCAACACAAGAAACCGCTCCATCCATCGGGCCCTCAAATGCTCCCAAAACCAGCCAAACATTAACCCCAAATTCTCAAACTTCAGTCATCCCCAAATCCATAAAACTACAAACACTGCCATAACCCTCCAAAAGAAGTTTCCACTAGGTCGGTGGTGAGGAGCCTGAAGAACCCTTCGAGAGGCCTCCCAGGAAGAAGACTAAGGTCATGAAGAGTAAAGCTCCGGCCGTCTCCTTGTTGGACAATTATGACCCATAGCGTCACTATTTGTACAGATCATGGTGTTGTTGTACAAATTAACTATGTGACAAAGGAGATTACTCTCTAATCATTTGTGATTAGATCACCAAGATATAAATGATAGGAGGTCCCTATGATTTGTTCCTGGATTGAGAATGATATGAGACAGTATCAGTCCACGAAGGATAAATCATCAAATATCCATAGTCAGAGTATTATCGAGATTAGACATCGATAAATGCGTAAAAGACTAGTATTACACTTGTGCGCGTTGTGAGGGCACAACGACATAGTTCTCATATGTTCGGGTATATGATACTCATGCAAGTGTAATATGAGGTTGTGTTTTACCGATGGTACGGAAAACAGCTTCGCTCTGGATAGACCCCCTCGAAATTCCATTGGTAGTATGACTATGTGTCTATGGAAGTCCGAAATCAGGGTAGGTGTATTTAGTCTTAACCTGAGATTTGCACCGTTAATACTTACGACAATCAATATACTTTGGTTGTGGTCGTCCAGGGCTTTAACCGGTTTCAGTGTATGCCTCTTCTGGGTATATCGAGAATCGTAGTGTGTTAGGTGTGATGTCAAGATGGAAGTATCACTCCAGTCACAGTGGAGATGATGGTCACGTAGGATACGGGACTGGTTCTCTTAAATGCTGCAGCTATCGGGATATTATGACAAGGTCATGTATATCCGATTATAGAGACTAGTTACCAGACATCCGACATGTGCTTCGTACGGGGCAGACACAATTCCAGCCCTAGGCCTAGCACGTGATCATCCGATACTGGATCGAAATACTCAATACCACGTATACTATGCCTGATATAGATCCTTATAGTCCTGTAAGGATATTTCTGGAGAATTGGGTAGGCATGGCGCTTTGCTAAAAGCCAACCTTGTCTTGTAAATCGGTACAAATGTCGTACTTGGTACGTACGTGTTCGGATAGTCCGACGACCGAATTTACTGCCAACATATCCGGGGATCTCATGGGTCGCTTCCCGAAGATTCACCGATGACGTATGACTCGCACTCTTAGTTAATCTGGGATTAATTAAAGAGAGAGAAAATTAATCTGGGATTAATTGCGGAGATATTTTATCTGGGATAAAATATCATTTAAAGAGAGATAACGATTAATTTGGAATTAATCGATTAAATAATATATTTGTTATATTAAACGAAATTGGATTTCGACGCGGAATTAAAATTAGATTTTAAATTCGGGCGAACGAGTTAATTTAGAATTAATTCGTTAGCGACGTGAATAGTAATTATGCTAGGCATGATTATTTAATTAAATTAGATTTAATTACATCGCAACAGAAAATTCGTTAATTTGGAATTAGCGAACCCGAGCCCGAGATTATTTACGAGCGCATTCGCATTTCGAATTCAAGTGCGGAAAGCAAGTCAAATCAAGCGTCAAATCGCTAGTCGCTTCTAGCGTCACATCATTCGTCAATCAAGTGATAGATGTCTTTCACTTTGAGTGATTGACGCCAGTCACTATTCATTGATTGATGGATTGATAGAGTGATGTGTGTGGTTGGAGCCATTAAAGCTTGACTTTTTGAAAGCCAAATTCATGGTAAATGAATTTGAAATTCATATTTTGTGTATTAGATACTCAAATTAGAATCAAACCACACAACACTCTTCTCTCTTCTCTCTTTCATTCACGCCCAGGGCAGTTCTTTCTCTCTACTTTCACTGCTCACTGCCGTGAGCTAAGGGAAGCTTAGAGTCATGATTTTATGGCAAAATCGGGAGTGCTAGCACACTACGAAGTCATGCGAAGGTGATAGGGAAGTCCACCCATGAGATTGGAATCGTTTGACGAATCTTGGAGCTTGACGAAGATGATCCAAAGACCGAAAATCAGAGAGGACAGCAGTGAACTGCCGTGACCAACCAGTAAGCAGAATTTGATTTTTGTTGCCTCTCGCGTCGCTCAACCGATCGATGTAACTATTCTGTGACTTTCTTTGATTGTATTCGCACTTGTTTCATGCTTGATAATGCTCTTGGGAAGCTTAGAAAACTCCAACAATGGTATCAAGAGCATGGTTAAGCATGAAAATATTTTAGGGTTAAAATTTGGGTAAAACATTTTTGAGCATGATTTAATGAAATTGGATGAATTAGTATGCTTAAATGTGTTTTAATTGATGATTGATTGGATCAATTTGAAGAAATTGTGTTTGGAACAAATTTCCCCAATATTTATGGCTTGGCCGAAAGTTCAAGAGCCCTAATTCTTGGTAATTTTTTGTTTCGTTGATCATTGGATGACTTGAAACGATTGAGGATGTTGATTTAATGTCGATTATGGAATTAATCGGATTGAAACCGAATCGGACACAAAATCCCCTACAATTGCCGAGTGCCTTAGCATGAAATTGGGTTTGATTTTTGATGAAATGTATTGGACATGTTTTGTTGTTGATAAGCATGATTAATTAGGCTAATGGATGTTTTAGAAATGTTAATTGGGTAATTAATTATGTTATGCTCTTTGTTTAATTAAAATAAGAAATTGGATTTTTGGAATTTAATTAAATTGGGCCTTAAATTGGATTTGTGCTTGAAATGTTGTAATTGGGCTTATTGGGCTTGGTTGTACTAAGATGGGTTTAGGCTAAATTGGTTGGATCCAATTGGGCCCAAAACCGCATCCATAAAGGCCAAATGCGACAAATGGACCTTTAAAGTTTAATTGGGCCTAATGGGCCAAAATTGATTTCTGGACTTATGGGGTAATTCCCGGATTGGACTTTGGTTATCGACTTGACCCGAGTTGACCAAAAGTCCACGCCTCAAGAAATTAATTAAAAGCCCATTGGACTTTAATTAAATTAACGTTGGACGTTAATCGGGCTTTGAGACCCGTAACGATTAAATATGGAATTTAAATCGTAAAGGTTTATTAAATAAAGTGTAGTATTTAATTTGGAATTAAATAGCGAATTAGTATTAAATACAAATTGAATTGGATTTAATTATGTAGTTTAATTTAAATTCGAGAATTCGTACTTTGAGTACTTATTCGCAAAACGAGTTTGACTCGCGCAAAATCAAATCGTTGTTTGAACATTGGATGGTCACAATTATCAGATTAATTACTTTGATTAGATTGATGGATAACATGCTTGTGTGAATACATGGTTGCGATGCATGAATAATGTATATCGGATGGATATTAGATGGGTGGGGCAATTTTAGAAATTGTTGTAATAAATTTTATTTATTAAATTGGACATGCATGTCCAGCCTTATCACCTCCTTATTCTTTGTATTCTCTTCTCACCTATTCCCCTCAATGTAAATGAGGTTTCTTTAGAAGTGTAGTGTAACAGGTAGAAGTAATACTTGTGCTAGCGGGAGAGAGAAATAGAGTGATTTGATCTAGGATCAATGTGTTATGTATCCATCCGCATATCATTATTACTTTATTTATACACGTTTATTATGTATTTAGAATGCATGTTTAAGGGTGTATGATGATGAGACCTTAACAAAGATAATAAATTGGTTGCCAATTTGCACGCGAAAAACCCTCAAACAATATTAAGCGTTTTTCCTTCCATTGAGTAATTCTTACTCAAGATCCGAGACTGGCATTGGCTTTTTGGCCAAAGTCAAGGCCTTTGTCCGTCGAGGATGTGTTTGAATCACGAGAGCTTTGTTCCATATTAGTGTCTTGTCCAAGTTGTGGTTTGTTGGCCAAAGTCAAGACCAATTCTTGTCCATCGACATTGATTACGAAGCTTTCCATGGTCAATGGGTCGCGCTTAACTGGGATCACTAAGTTTTTTGTGCCAAATCCAAGGCTTAGTTGATTCAGAGGAAAAAGGTTAGGTAATATATTGGATATATTGGCATATATAAGATATATGTTTCGGACTTGGATGTCCCCCTACTGGATCTAGGAATTGGATTGGATCCAATTGATATTAGAGATCTACCTAGTTAATTATCATACAATTTGTTGGCCAAAGTCAAGATTGTGTGATATTTAACGGGATCCTAGCCCGCTAGGAAACACAGTTTCCCGAGTACTCGACAGAGGGTTAGAGGCTCGCCGAAAAATAGTGGAAGGCAAGAACTGAATTTGCAATATTCGTTTAATTACTTGCCATACGCGCTCAATCAAATATCATTCGTCAATTAAATTAAATGTTAGTTGGACTAATATTTAAATCGTTGTTTTAATTAACAGTTGGAATGTATTCAAACTATTCATTTATAGTTGATTTTATAATTGGATTATAGTAATCAATATAATTGATTTTAATCTATTAAAGTATAGTTGATTATATAGTTGGACTATAGTAATCATTATATATAATAGTACCTGAAATCGTTGATTGAATAGTTGGACTATTAAAATCAAGATAAAATTGAAAGATTGACATTTAAAACATAATCCTAGGGAAAATGTATTTAAATGGTTTAATTTTCAAAATTGGGAAATATTTCAGGATGGTCCTGGAAAATAATAAGTTACTTTATTTGATAAAATAACATATTAAGCCTAAGCCAGGAGTTAAGCAAATAGTATAGCATGGTCTTTTGAAGATTCATGTGATGATAACTTCAGTGCTTAATCCATTATACTTACCGCAGTAGACTCCTTGATTTCTTTGTCAGAACTAAGGGTTAGATACTTAAAGTATGATAATGAAATTGAAGGATCTTCATAAATCTATACTTAGATTTTAGAAGTACCATATTGCAATAAATAACTATTGGAGAGTTAATGACTATTCTCAAGGAGACAAAGTCAAAGTTTGCAATTAGGCAAGTAGCGTAAGGCGCACTTTACTTCGATATTCTAGAAGGCCAAAGCTTGGCCAAAGGCTTCTGGAGTGTTGAAAAGGGCAAAGGCAAAATCATTATAATCTTCTAGGAAGATAAATGACATATCCCAAAATGTCTGCTTAAATTGTAGCAAACGGGATCGCGGAAGCGTGACTGCCGTTTGGACAAGGCATACATGAAGGAATTGAAGACGAGCAAGGCTCCGACTTCAAATATGTTTGTCATAATTATGTTCATTACTAGTATTAAAATTGGATTTTAAATACTTAGTGTGATATATAAAATATATGTATTGATGTTCTGAATCTGTTATGAACAGGATACTGACTTCAATAGAGATTAATCTGCAAATTGGAAACGGGACAGAAGTCGCTGTTTTAACCGTAGATACCTAAGTTTAGGAACTACCCTTCGGGTGTGTACCTAAATTTGGAAACTGTTATAATGTAACTAGTTTGACTAGAAACATTATCTCTATATCAGTGTTTAACCCGCTGCGGGTGAACCTTTATATTCTAGAACACTAAAGTGTTTTATTATATAAAGATGATATTGAGATAAACACATTAGATGTGAATAACAACATTTATATTTTGAATATAAATAAATCTCAAACGTATAACGTGACAAACAAATAGCTCAAACTGATTTGATCAGATGAAACATATTGTGGCATTGTTGTCTGGGACACAATTAAACAAGACTCGTATATCCACACTTTCGAAGAGTGGGTACTAGGACTAATTTGATTCCATTCAAATAAAGTCTACGAATCTAGTTTATTGGGCAAAGTGCCTAAAACACTACTTACTTGGTAAAAGTGTAAGTGCCACCGATCTGTAAGCCCTAGTTCATAGTGAAGCAAGTGGGCCCATGTCTAGCTAGGCTAGAGGTGGATATGAATATTTCGTGACCTTTACGGATGTGGCATCGCATTATGGTTATGTGTTTCTTTTGAAGAACACAAATCAGAAACTTTTACAGTTTCAACACGAAATAGACAAACAGATCGGCTAAAGTATTAAGTTAGACCATGATGAGAATACTTAAGCAATAAGTTTCTAATATACTTGAAAGAGTAAAGTATTCTTTCAAATGAGGACTCCTCCCGGAACACGTCAGTTTGACGGTGTGTCCGAACCGAGTAACCGAATTTTGTTGGACATGATAAGGTTAATCATGATTCGCTCTGAGCTACCATTTCCTTCAACGGATAAGCTTTAAACAGTGCAGAACTTATTTTGAATAAGGTTCCATAATAATCTGTTTGACAGATTTCATATTAGATATGAACGGGAAAGAAACCGGGTTTCTCATTCCTGTAATTTGGGATGCTAGGCATATGTTTGGATGATACCAAACTAAAACCCAAATTGGATAAGTGCCTAATTGTAGGTTATCTTAGGGATAACAAAGTATAATACTTATACATCTCACCAGAGAACAATGTAATTGTTGCTCGCCATGCGGTTTTCCTAAGAGGAATACCGATATGCAGTGGTAAGTGGGAGGATAGTATAACTCGATGAAAATCGGAGTGATACTGTTCCAGGCACCAATCCTTAATGGAACACAAATAGTTCATCAAAGATGAAACAATACCATTAATCTTCGAATACACAAGAACCACGTATGTCGGAGAGAGTCAGAAAACAACCAAGGGTATGGGTTTCTGATCTCATCACATAAAGATGTTAATCTTATTGAGTTATACCAACTGACTACGTATGAGGAAGTGATACAAGGTATCGACTCCCTATTATGGCAAAGTGCCATGAGTCCGAAATGGATTCCATGTATATCAACAAGTTTGGACACTAGTTGATGTACCGCAAGGCATTGTGCCTATTGGTACTATATCAGTCTTCAAGGAAGATATACATGGATGGCAACATACCAACGTTCTAAGCTAGGCTTTTAGCAGAAAGGTATCGTTATCAACATTGTGTTGATTTCGATTCAACCTTTTAACTGTTGCCACGATAAATCCATTTGGATAATGCTTGCTGATGCTGCAAGTTTCATTTATGAAATATGTCAGCTTAACGGGAAAATCGCTTTCCTGAAAAGGAAACCTTTTGAAGGATGTTTACAACATCCTGACGGTTTTGTCGTACCAAAACCAGCAAACAAGGTTTGCAGGTTATTCGATCCATGTCTGGATTGAAGCAAACATTAGGTTTTTGGAATTATCGTTTTGATGTAATCATAATAGTTTATGATTTAATTCAAAACGAAAATGATTCTTGTGTATATAAGAGGGTTAGTGGGAGCGCACTGACAATAATGTCCTATAAATAATGATAATATGTCATTTCTTGGAAATGATATTCCCATAATACAATCGGTGAAAGCTTGGCTTTCGAGAAAATTCTCCGTAAAATTCTTTGGAGAAACAACCTTTATTCTTGGAATAAAGATCTTCTGGGAAATATTTAAAGTTGTTAACACTCTCCGAGAAATCGTACATTGAAAAATGTATGCGACCTGGTGTCTCATACGCTTTGAGCATATGAATTCACAAACAGGCCAATCCTAGAGATAGTCACTGGATTAATGTTAAGAACATCCATTAGTATCTTAGAGAACTAAGGATGCTGTCTTTTACTATGGAGAAGGATAACTTGAAGTGACTGGGATCACTGATATAAGTTTCCTAAACCGATAAAACGACTATAAGTCGCAAACGGTACTACAAAGTTTGAATAACGGAACAGTGAGATGGAAATATTCCAAGCAAGATACTGTTACCGATAAACAACAAATACGGGTTAATTGCTGCAGCTGAGGCGGCAATAGAAGCCTTCTGGGTCGATAAACAAATCTAATTAGATTAGATATAATTCTGTTAGTAGCTGAACTAGGCGTCAGCACAGGCTAAAGAATTAATGGTCTCATCAACGATCCAGATACATACTTCAACTATTCATCTGATTCGTTCGGATCATACATCGTGGCGATGTGATGATTGTATAAATCGCATCAGACGATACCCATGCAAATCCGCTGACGAAAGCATTTCTCAGCAGTTTGAGCCAACTGTACATAGTTCGGGTGTAAGACACTCGAGTGACTGGCTATAGGCCAAGTGAGAGATTGTTGGACAATTATGACCCATAGCGTCACTATTTGTACAGATCATGGTGTTTTTGTACAAATTAACTATGTGACAAAGGAGATTGCTCTCTTATCATTTGTGATTAGATCACCAAGATATATAAATGATATGAGGTCCCTATGATTTGTTCCTGGATTGAGAATGATATGAGACAATATCAGTCCACGAAGGATAAATCATCAAATATCCCTAGTCAGAGTATTATCGAGATTGGACACTGATAAATGCGTACAAGACTAGTATTACACTTGTGCGTGTTGTGAGGGCACAATAGCATAGTTCTCATATGTTTGGGTATATGATACTCATGCAAGTGTAATAGGAGGTTGTGTTTTACCGATGGTACGGGAAACAGCTTCGCTCTGGATAGACCCCCTCGGAATTCCATTGGTAGTATGACTATGTGTCTATGGAAGTCCGAAATCAGGGTAGGTGTATTTGGTCTTAACCTGAGACTTGCACCGCTAATACTTACGATAATAAATATACTTTGGTTTTGGTCGTCCAGGGCTTTAACCGGTTTCTATGTACGCCTCTTATGGGTATATCGAGAATCATAGTGTGTTGGGTGTGATGTCAAGACGAAAGTATCACTCCAGTCATAGTAGAGATGATGGTCACGTAGGATACGGGACTGGTTCTCTTAATTGCTGCAACTATCGGGATATTATGACAAGGTCATGTATATCCGATTATAGAGACTAGTTATCAGACATCCGACATGTGCTTCGTACGGGGCAGACACAATTCCAGCCCCAGGCCTAGCACGTGATCATCCGATACTGGATCGAAATACGCAATACCACGTATACTACGCATGATATAGATCCTTATATTCCTGTAAGGATATTTCTGGAGAATTGGGTAGGCATGGCGCTTTAATAGAAGCCAACCTTGTCTTGTAAATCGGTACAAACATCGTACTTGGTACGTACGTGTTCGGATAGTCCGACGACCGAATTTACTGCCAACATATCCGGAGATCTCATGGGTCGCTTCCCGAAGATTCATCGATGACGTATGACTCGCACTCTTAATTAATCTGGGATTAATTAGAAGAAGAGAAAATTAATCTGGGATTAATTGCGGAGATATTTTATCTGGGATAAAATATCATTTAAAGAGAGATAATGATTAATTTGGAATTAATCGATTAAATAATATATTCGATATATTAAACGAAATTGGATTTCGACGCGGAATTAAAATTAGATTTTAAATTCGGGCAAACGAGTTAATTTAGAATTAATTCGTTAGCGACGTGAATAGTAATTATGCTAGGCATGATTATTTAATTAAATTAGATTTAATTACGTCGCAACGGAAAATTCGTTAATTTGGAATTAGCGAACCCGAGCCCGAGATTATTTACGAGCGCATTCGTATTTCGAATTCGAGTGCGGCACGCAAGTCAAATCAAGCGTCAAATCGCTAATCGCTTCTAGCGTCACATCATTCGTCAATCAAGTGATAGATGTCTTTCACTTTGAGTGATTGACGCCAGTCACTATTCATTGATTGATGGAGTGATGTGTGTGGTTGGAGCCATTAAGGCTTGACTTTTTGAAAGCCAAATTCATGGTAAATGAATTTGAAATTCACGGTAAATGAATTTGAAATTCACATTTTGTTTATTAGATACAAAAATTAGAATTAAACCACACAACACTCCTCTCTCTTCTCTCTTTCATTCACGCCTAGGGCAGTTCTTTCTCTCTTCTTTCACAGCTCACTACCGTGAGCTAAGGGAAGCTTAGAGTCATGATTTTGTGGCAAAATTGGGAGTGCTAGCACACTACGAAGTCATGCGAAGGTGATAGGAAAGTCCACCCATGAGCTTGGAATCGTTTGACGAAAAACATTTGAAGTTTGTCAAAAGGTTTTGCCTTATAATTCTCGTCTTCATTTATTTCTTGGAAATTAAAATCCAAATGGAGTGGCCCATTTATTATGAAACACGTTTATCCATATGGGGCTATTGACATTGAGATACCTAGAGATGGTGATATATTTAAAGTGAATGGACAATGTCTGAAACCATTTTTGGAGTGTCCAAATTTTTGAAAATATTTTTTCTTGTCAAACCTAGTGTACTGTGATTGATGTAATCTCTTTTATTTTATGTTTAATATTTTTCTAATTTCTATTTTCTTAGTTTTGCAGTATTTTTATCTTTTCTCTTTTTAATCTCATACCCCGGTTAAGCAGCGGATAACGATACTTTGTGACTCAAAGTCGGTTATTTCAGTCTCCTAAAATTATTGATACCCTACAAACAAAGGCATTGAAGAAACTCTCGCAAACCTCCGCAAACATTTTCCTTCTCTTCCCCAAAATGCTCTGACAAACATTTACAAAGCACACACAAAAATGATGAGGCTTCTTATGATTCATGGTATTCCTGGTGATATTCGTTGGGTAATTGAAACAAAAGTACATTTGGCATGTGAGTCATCTGACTCTTTCATTTCTTACATGTCTGGTTTAGGAAAAAACACCTATGTTAAAAAATGAAGAGCTAAACAATTAGGTGTTTGTTATAAATGTACACGCTGTAAGTGCAACACTCGTTGTCGTTCTTTAGGAATGATGTCTGATAATCACGAAGATAAAATTCAATTCATTAGAGATGGCTTGAGTAAGGAGTCTTTGGATGATATATCATTGACTCTTGAGACGTATCCTAGTGGATATGTTCATCGTGAGATTCACAAGTTACATACATAATTTCAAAAGAAAGACAACAATACAGTCTCAGGAATATGACTTTAAAAGACCCTGTTTGCCAATTTATAAGAAAGTTAGATGGGAAGCCTAACCCCGACCTATAGAGGGCGTTCAAGCCATTACTGGACGTAAAACCAGATGAAGATGTGAGCCACAATCACAACTATCAGTACATGTTTATGGCTTTGATTTCAATTACTGTTTTGATTTACTTTACTGTTCTTTTTGTTGGAAATCTCTAAGTCCCGAGGATCAATTAAAGCATAGAAACATACATGTGAATACACGAAGAAGTTTTGGAATACTTACACTGATCGGTTGAGGCGATGCGGTGAAGAACAAAATTATTTTTCTCCCTCCAAGATGGCTCGGCAGTGAGCAGAAAAGTGTCCTCCATTTTCGGCCATCAAGGTCCTCCAAGCTCCAAGCTTTTGTGTTGTGATTCCAATCTCACATGTGCGGTTCCCTATCACCTTCGCAAGACTCCGATGTGAGCTAGCACTTGGTGATTTTTTCCACAAAAATCACTTAGCTTCTTCTCCTTCCATTCACGGCAAAACCAGAAGGAAAAACAGCCCACTTTGGGCGTGAGAGAGGGAGGAAGAAAAAGAAGAGAGAATGTTAAGTGATTAGATTTGGTGGTTGGGTAAATGTGTATCTAATACACAAAAATAAAGTCAAACACCAAATATAATAAATGGTAAATGATTTTACAAACAACCAACCACTACCACTAACTTCTATCAATCACATCAAAAGTGACAAGTTGTCACATCAATCGATTGACTAGTGATTTGACGCTTGATGTGACTTGCGGGCCGCACTTGAATTCGAAATACGAGTGCGATCGCAAACAGTCCCGGGCTCGGGTTCGCTAATTCCAAATTAACGAATTTTCCGTTGCGACGTAATTAAATAATTATGCCTAGCAAAATTACTATTCACGTCGCTAAGGAATTAATTCTAAATTAACTCGTTTGCCCGAATTAAATTCTAAATTTAATTCCGCGTCGAAATCCAATTTCGTATAATATATCGAATATATTATTTTATCGATTAATTCCAAATTAATCGTTTTCTCTCTTTAATTAATATTTTATCCCAGATAAAATATCTCCGTAATTAATCCCAGATTAATTTTCTCTCTCATTTAATTAATCCCAGACCAAATTACTGAGAAAAGACTTTCGTCAGCGGATTTGCATGATTATCATCTGATGCGATTTATTCGATCATCACATCGCCACGATGTATGATCCGAACGAATTAGATGAATAGTCGAAGTATATATCTGGATCGTTGATGAGACCATTAATTCTTTAGCCTGCGCTGTAGCCTAGCTCAGCTGCTAATAGAACTATTCTAATCTAATTAGATTATTATCAATCCAGAAGACTTCTATTGCTGCCTCAGCTGCAGCAATAACCCGCTTTAGTTGTTTATTCGGTAACAATATCTTGCTTTGAAGATTTCCAGCTCACTGTTCCGTTATTCAAACTGTATAGTACCGTTTTTACGACTTGTAGTCGTTTTATCGGTTAGGAAACTTACAACAGTGATCCCAGTCACTTCAAGTTCTCATTCTCCATAGTTTAAGACAACATCCTTAGTTCATTTAAGATACTCAAGGATGTTCTTAACATCAATCCAGTGACTATCACTTGGATTGGGCTGTTTGTGACTCCATATGCTCAAAGCGTATGAGACACCAGGTCGCGTACATTTATTTCAATGTACGAGTTCTCAGATAGTGCTAACAACTTTAAATCTATCCTAGTAGATTTTTATTCCTAGAATAAAGGTTGTTTCACCCCAGAATTCTACGGAGAATTTTCTCGAAAGCCAAGCTTTCACTGATTGTTTTATGGGAATATCATTTCCAAGAAATGACATATCATCATTATTTAAGACATTCGCTGTCAGTGCGCTCCCACTAACCTCCTTATATACACAAGAATCATTTTCATTTTTGAATTAAATCATACACCATTATGATTACATCAAAATAATAATTCTAAGAACTCTATGCTTGCTTCAATCCATTCATGGATCGAATAACTTGCAAACTTTGTTTGCTAGTTTTGGTACGACAAAACCGTCAGGATGTTGAAAACATCCTCCAAAAGGTTTCCGTTAAGGAAAGAGGTTTTGGCATTCAGCTGCCACATTTCATAAATGAAACATGCAGGATCAGCAAGCATTATCCAAATGGATTTACCATGGCAACATGTAAAAGGTTTCGTCGTAATCGACACAATGTTGATAACGATACCTTTTCGCTACAAGTCTAGCTTAG
The DNA here is from genome assembly GCA_019454045.1 of Zanthoxylum bungeanum. Classification (NCBI taxonomy): domain Eukaryota; kingdom Viridiplantae; phylum Streptophyta; class Magnoliopsida; order Sapindales; family Rutaceae; genus Zanthoxylum; species Zanthoxylum bungeanum. Next base: position 33,055 of record SKCR01043478.1, on the reverse strand, counting down.
TATGTTGGTATGTTGCCTTCCATGTACGTCTTCCTTGAAGACTTATATAGTACCAATAGGCACAATGCCTTGCGGTATAACAACTAGTATCCAATATTGGTTGATATACATGTAATCCATTTCGGATATCATGGCACTTTTCCATAATAGGGAGTCGATACCTTGTATCACTTCCTCATACGTAGTCAGTTCATATTCCTCAATAAGATTGACATCTTTATGAGGTAAGATCAGAAACCCATACCCCAGGTTATTTTCTGACTCTCTCCGACTTACGCGATTCTTGTGTATTCGAAGATTATTGGTATAGTTTCATCCTTGATGAACTATTTGTGTTCCATTAAGGAATCAGTGTCTGGAATAGTATTACCCCGATTTTCATCGAGTTTTACTTTCTTCCCACTTACCACTGCATATAGGTATTCCTCTTAGGAAAAACCTCATGGCGAGCAACAATTACATTGTTCTCTAGTGAGTTGTATAAGTACTATACTTTGGTATCCCTAGGATAACCCATAATTGGCACTTATCCGATTTGGGTTCTAGTTTGGTATCATCCAAACATATGCCTAACATACCCAAATCTTCAGGAATGAGAAACCCGATTTCTGTCATTTTCATATCTAATATGAAATCTGTCAAACAGATTTTTATGGAACCTTATTCTAAATAAGTTCTGCACTGTTAATGCGTATCCGTTGAAGGAAATGGTAGCTCAGAGCGACTCATGATTAACCTTATCATGTCTAACAAAATTCGGTTTATCCGTTCGGACACACCGTCAAATTGACTTGTTCCGGGAGGAGTCCTCATTGAAAGAATACTATACTCTTTCAAGTATAAGAGAAACTTATTGCTTAAGTATTTTCATCATGGTCTAACCGTGATGTTTTAGTACTTTAGCCGATCTGTTTGTCTATTTCGCGTCGAAACTGTAAAAGTTTTCGATTTGTGTTTCAAAAGAAACATATAACCATAACGCGATGCCACATCCGTAAAGGTCACGAAATATTCATATCCACCTCTAGCCTAGCTAGATATGGGCCCACTTGCTTCACTATGAACTAGGACTAACAGATCGGTGGCACTTACACTTTTACCAAGTAAAAGGTGTTTTAGGCACTTTGCCTAATAAACTAGATTCGTATACATTATTTGAATAGAATCAAATCCGTCCTAGTACCCACTCTTCGAAAGTGTGGATATACGAGTCTTGTTTAATTGTGTCCCAGACAACAATGCCACATATAAGTCTCAACTGATTAAATCAGTTTGAGCTATTTGTTTGTCATGTTATATGTTTGAGATTTATTTATATTCAAAATATAAATACTGTTATTCACATCTAATGTGTTTATCTCAATATCATCTTTATATAATAAAACACTTTAGTGTTCTAGAATATAAAGGTATACCCGCAATGGGTTAAATCCTGATACAGAGATAATCTATCTAGTCAAACTAGTTACATTTTAACAGTTTCCTAATTTAAGTACACACCCGAAGGGTAGTTCCTAAACTTAGGTATCTACGATTAAAACAGCGACTTTCGTCCCGTTCTCAATTCACAGATTTCTCAACTGAAGTCAGTATTCTGCTCATAGCAGATTCTGCACATCAATACATATTTATGTATCACACTAAGTATCTAAAATCCAATTTTAATACTAGTAGTGAACATATTTATGACAAACATATTTGAAGTCAGAGCCCTGCACCGTCTTCAATTCCTTCATGTCTGATTTGTCCAAACGGCAGTCACGCTTCCGCGATCTCGTTTCCCACAATTTAGGCAGACATTTTGGGATATGTCCTTTATCTTCCCAGAAGACTATAATGATTTTTCCTTTGCCCTTTTCCACACTCCAGAAGGCTTCAGCCTAGCCTTGGCCTTCTGGGATGTCGAAGTAAGGTGTGCGCCTTGTGCTTCTTGCCATATTGCAATCTTTTGGCTTTATCTCCTTGAGAAAAGCCATTAACTCTCCAAGAGTTTACTATTGCAATTAATAGTACTTCTAAGATCTAAGAATAAATCTATGAAGATCCTTCAATTTCATTATCATACTTTAAGGATCTAATCCTTAGTTCTGATTAAGAAATTAAGGAGTCTATTTGGCAAGCTTAACGGATTAAGCACTAAAGTTATCATCACATGAATATTCCAAATATCATGCTCTACTATTTGTTTAACTCCGGGCTTAGGCCTAATATGTTATTTTATCAAATAAAGTAACTTATTAGTTTTCAGGACCATCCTGAAATTTTATTCCCAATTTGAAAATTAAAGTCGTTTAAATACATTTTTCCCCAGGATTATGTTTTAAACACTAATCTTTCAATTTATCTTGATTCTAATAGTCCAACTATTTAATCAACGATTTTAGGTATTATTTATTATAATGATTACTATAGTCCAACTATATAATCAACTATAATTTAATAGTTTAAATTCAATTATATTGATTACTATAATCCAATTATATAATCAACTATAATTAAATTGTTAATTCAAATATATTGATTACTATAATCCAATTATATAATCAACTATAAATGAAATAGTTTGAATACAGTCCAACTGTTTTATTAAAACAACTATTTAAATATTAGTCCAACTAATATTTAATTTATTTGACGAATAATTTGTAATGAGCGCATATGGCAAGTTATCAAACGAATATTGAAAATTTAATACTTGCCTCCCACTATGTTTCGGCGAGCCTTTAACCCTCTGTGGAGTACTCGGGAAACCGTGTTTCCTAGTGGGCTAGGATCCCGTTAAATGTCACACAATCTTGACTTTGGCCAACAAATTGTATGATAATTAACTAGGTAGATCTCTAAGATCAATTGGATCCCATCCAATTCCTAGATACAGTAGGGGGACGTCCAAGTCCGAAACATATATCTTATATATGCCAATATATCCAATATATTGCCTAACCTTTTTCCTCTGAATCAACTAAGCCTTGGCTTTGGCACAACAAACTTAGTGATCCCAGTTAAGCGGAACCCATTGACCTTGGAAAACTTCGTAATCAATGTTGATGGACAAGAAGTGGTCTTGACTTTGGCCAACAAACCACAAATTGGACAAGACACCGATATGGAACAAAGCTCTCATGATTCAAACACATCCTCGACGGAAAAAGGCCTTGACTTTGGCCAACAAACCAATGCCAGTCTTGGATCTTGAGTAAGAATCACTCAATGGAAGGAAAAACGCTTAATATTTTGTGAGGGTTTTTCGTGTGCAAATTGGCAACCAATTTATTATCTTTGTTAAGGTCTCATCATCATACACCCTTAAACATGCATTCTAAACACATAATAAGGCGCATATAAATAAATAATGATGATATGCGGATGGATACTTTACACATTGATCCTATATCAAATCTCTCCATTTCCTCTCTCCCGCTAGCACAAGTATTGCTTCTACCCATTACATAACACTTCTAAAGAAACCTCATTTACATTGAGGGGAATAGGTGAGAAGAGAAATACAAAGAGTAAGGAGGTAATAGGCTGGACACGCAGGTCCAATTAATAAATTCTAAATTTATTATGACAATTTCCAAAATTGCCCCACTCATCTAATATCCGTCCGATATACATTATTCATGCATCGCAACCATGTATTCACACAAGCATGTTATCAATCAATCTAATCCAATTAATTAATCTGATAATTAATGACCATCCAAAGTTCAAACAACGATTTGATTTTGCGCGAGTCCAACTCGTTTTGCGAATAAGTACTCAAAGTACGAATTCTTGAATTAAATTAAACTACAACATTAAATCCAATTTAATATGTATTTAATACTGATTCGCTATTTAATTCCAAATTAAATACTACACTTTATTTGACGAACCTTTACGACTTAAATTCCAAATTTAATCGTTACGGGTCTCAAAGTCCGATTAACGTCCAACGTTAATTTAATTAAAGTCCAATGGGCTTTCAATTAATTTCTTTAAGGCGTGGACTTTTGGTCACCTTGGGTCAAACCCAATAACCAAAGCCCAATCAAGGAATAACCCCATAAGCCTAGAAACCAATTTAGGCCCATTAGGCCCAATTAAAATATTAAGGTCCATTAGTCATAATTGGACTTTATGGAAATGGTTTTGGGCCCAATTGGATCCAACCAATTTTCCTAAACCAATCTTGGTACAACCAAGCACAATTAGCCCAATAACAACTTTTAAGCCTAATTTCCAAAATTAGCCCAATTAATTAAATCACAAAAATTCCAAATTCATAATTTAATTACTCAAAGTGTAAACCATAATTAATCAACCAAATCAATATTTCCAAAACACCAATTAGCCTAATTAATTATGTTTATCAACATTAAAACATGTCCAACACATTTTAACAAAAATCAAACCCATATACCATGCTATATTGTCTCAGCAATTAGGGATTTATATGTCCAATTTTAAATCAAATCCAATTGAATCCAAGTCAACATTAAATCAACATTCCCAATTGATTTCAAGTCATCCAATGAATCAAAAATAAAAAATTCAAAGACATTAGGGCTTATATCATTCTCGACCAAGCCAAAGATTTTGGGGAAAATTGTTCCAAACAACTTTTCATGAAATTGATCCAATCAAACTTCAATTAAACTACATTTAAGCATACTCAATCATCCAATTTCATCAAATCATGCTCAAATACATTTTACCCAATTTTAACCCAAAATTCAAGTTTCATGATTTTACTCGCTCTGATACCATTGTTGGAAATCTCTAAGTCCCGAGGATCGATTAAAAAATAGAAACATACATGTGAATACACGAAGAAGTTGCGAAATACTTACATCGATCGGTTGAGGCGATGCGGTGAAGAACAAAATTATTTTTCTCCCTCCAAGATGGCTCGGCAGTGAGCAGAAAAGTATCCTCCATCTTCGGCCATCAAGGTCCTCCAAGCTCCAAGCTTTTGTGTTGTGATTCCAAGCTCACATGTGCGGTTCCCTATCACCTTCGCAAGACTCCGATGTGTGCTAGCACTTGGTGATTTTTGCCACAAAAATCACTTAGCACTTTCTTCTTCCATTCACGGTAAAACCAGAAGGAAAAACAGCCCAGTTTGGGCGTGAGAGAGGGAGGAAGAAAGAGAAGAGAGAATATTAAGTGATTAGATTTGGTGGTTGGGTAAATGTGTATATAATACACAAAAATAAAGTCAAACACCAAATATAATAAATGGTAAATGATTTTACAAACAACCAACCACTACCACTAACTTCTATCAATCACATCAAAAGTGACAAGTTGTCACATCAATCGATTGACTAGTGATTTGACGCTTGATGTGACTTGCGGGCCGCACTTGAATTCGAAATACGAGTGCGCTCGCAAACAGTCCTGGGCTCGGGTTCGCTAATTCCAAATTAACGAATTTTCCGTTGCGACGTAATTAAATAATTATGCCTAGTAAAATTACTATTCACGTCGCTAACGAATTAATTCTAAATTAACTCGTTTGCCCGAATTAAATTCTAAATTTAATTCCGCGTCGAAATCCAATTTCTTTAATATATCGAATATATTATTTTATCGATTAATTCCAAATTAATCGTTTTCTCTCTTTAATTAATATTTTATCCCAGATAAAATATCTCCGTAATTAATCCCAGATTAGTTTTTTCTCTCATTTAATTAATCCCAGATTAATTAAGTGCGAGTCATACGTCATCGGTGAATCTTCGGGAAGCGACCCATGAGATCCCCAGATATGTTGGTAGTAAATCCGGTCTTCGGACTATCCGAACACGTACGTACCTAGTACTACGTTTGTACCGATTTACAAGACAAGGTTGGCTTCTAGCAAAGCGCCATGCCTACCCAATTCTCCAGAAATATCCTTACAGGAATATGTGATCTATATCAGGCGTAGTATACGTAGTATTGCGTATTTCGATCCAGCATCGGAAGTCACGTGCAAGGCCTGGGGCTGGAATTGTGTCTGCCCCGTACGAAGCACATATCGGATCTCTGGTAACTAGTATCTATAATCGGATAAACATGACCTAGTCATTTTATCCTGATGACTGCAGTACATAAGAGAACCACTTCCGTATCCTACGTGACCATCATCTCCACTATAACTGGAGTGATACTTCCGTCTTGACATCACACCCAACACACTACGATTCTCAATATACCCAGCAGAGGCGTACACAGAACCTGTTAAAGCCCTGGACGACCTAAAACCAAATTATATTGATTGTCGCAAGTATTAGCGGTGCAAGTCTCAAGTTAAGACCAAATGTACCTACCCTGATTCGGACTTCCATAGACACATAGTCATACTACCAATGGAATTCTGAGGGGTCTATCCAGAGCGAATCTGTTTTCCGTACCATCGGTAAAACACAACCTCCTACTACACTTGCATGAGTATCATATACCCAAATATATGAGAACTATGTCGTTATGCCCTCACAACGCGCACAAGTGTAATACTAGTCTTTTACGCATTATCGATGTCCAATCTCGATAATACTCTGACTAGGGATATTTAATGATTAAACCTTCAAGGATTGATACTGTCTCATATCATCTCAATCCAGGAACTAATCATAAGACCTCATATCATTTATATATCTTGGTGATCTAATCACAACTGATAAGAGAGCAATTTCCTTTGTCACATAGTTAATTTGTACAACAACACCATGATCTGTACAAATAGTGACGCTATGGGTCATAACTGTCCAACAATCTCCCACTTGGCCTATAACCAGTCACTCAAGTGTCCTACACCCGAACTATGTACGGTTCGCTCAAATTACTGAGAAAAGACTTTCGTCAGCGGATTTGCATGATTATCATCTGATGCAATTTATTCGATCATCACATCGCCACGATGTATGATCCGAACGAATCAGATGAATAGTCGAAGTATATATCTGGATCGTTGATGAGACCATTAATTCTTTAGCCTGCGCTGTAGCCTAGCTCAGCTGCTAACAGAACTATTCTAATCTAATTAGATTATTATCAATCCAGAAGGCTTCTATTGCTGCCTCAGCTGCAGCAATAACCCGCTTTAGTTTTTTATTCGGTAACAGTATCTTGCTTGGAAGATTTCCAGCTCACTGTTCCGTTATTCAAACTATATAGTACCGTTTTTATGACTGTAGTCGTTTTATCGGTTAGGAAACTTACAACAGTGATCCCAGTCACTTCAAGTTCTCCTTCTCCATAGTTTAAGACAACATCCTTAGTTCATTTAAGATACTCAAGGATGTTCTTAACATCAATCCAGTGACTACCACTTGGATTGGGCTGTTTGTGACTCCATATGCTCAAAGCGTATGAGACACCAGGTCGCGTACATTTATTTCAATGTACGAGTTCTCGGAGAGTGCTAACAACTTTAAATCTATCCTAGTACATTTTTATTCCTAGAATAAAGGTTTTTTCTCCCAAGAATTCTACGGAGAATTTTCTCGAAAGCCAAGCTTTCGCTGATTGTTTTATGGGAATATCATTTCCAAGAAATGACATATCATCATTATTTAAGACATTCGCTGTCAGTGCGCTCCCACTAACCTCCTTATATACACAAGAATCATTTTCATTTTTGAATTAAATCATACACCATTATGATTACATCAAAATGATAATTCTAAGAACTCTATGCTTGCTTCAATCCATTCATGGATCGAATAACCTGTAAACTTTGTTTTCTAGTTTTGGTACGACAAAACCGTCAGGATGTTGAAAACATCCTCCAAAAGGTTTCTGTTAAGGAAAGAGGTTTTGGCATTCAGCTGCCACAGTTTATAAATGAAACATGCAGAATCAGCAAGCATTATCCAAATGGATTTACCATGGCAACATGTAAAAGGTTTCGTCATAATCGACACAATGTTGATAACGATACCTTTTCGCTACAAGCCTAGCTTAGTACGTTGGTATGTTGCCTTCCATGTACGTCTTCCTTGAAGACTTATATAGTACCAATAGGCACAATGCCTTGCGATACAACAACTAGTATCCAAACTTAGTTGATATACATGGAATCCATTTCAGATATCATGGCACTTTTCCATAATAGGGAGTCGATACCTTGTATCACTTCCTCATACGTAGTCAGTTCATATTCCTCAATAAGATTGACATCTTTATGAGGTAAGATCTGAAACCCATACCCAGGTTGTTTTCTGACTCTCTCCGACTTACGCGGTTCTTGTGTATTCGAAGATTATTGGTATAGTTTCATCCTTGATGAACTATTTGTGTTCCATTAAGGAATCTGTGCCTGGAATAGTATTACCCCGATTTTCATCGAGTTTTATTTTCTTCACAATTACAACTTCATATAGGTATTCCTCTTAGGAAAAACCTCATGGCGAGCAACAATTACATTGTTCTCTAGTGAGTTGTATAAGTACTATACTTTGGTATCCCTAGGATAACCCACAATTGGCACTTATCCGATTTGGGTTCTAGTTTGTTATCATCCAAACATATGCCTAGCATACCCAAATCTTCAGGAATGAGAAACCCGATTTATTTCATTTTCATATCTAATATGAAATCTGTCAAACAGATTTTTATGGAACCTTATTCTAAATAAGTTCTACACTGTTAATGCGTATCCGTTGAAGGAAATGGTACCTCAGAGTGACTCATGATTAACCTTATCATGTCTAACAAAATTGGGTTTATCCGTTCGGACACACCGTCAAATTGACGTGTTCCGGGAGCAGTCCTCATTGAAAGAATACTATACTCTTTCAAGTATTAGAGAAAATTATTGCTTAAGTATTTTCATCATGGTCTAATCATGATGTTTTAATACTTTAGCCGATCTGTTTGTCTATTTCGCTTCGAAACTGTAAAAGTTTTCGATTTGTGTTTCAAAAGAAACATATAACCATAACGCGATGCCACATCCGTAAAGGTCAAGAAATATTCATATCCACCTCTAGCCTAGCTAGATATGGGCCCACTTGCTTCACTATGAACTAGGACTAACAGATCGGTGGCACTTACACTTTTACCAAGTAAAAGGTGTTTTAGGCACTTTGCCTAATAAACTAGATTCGTAGACATTATTTGAATAGAATCAAATCTGTCCTAGTACCCACTCTTCGAAAGTGTGGATATACGAGTCTTGTTTAATTGTGTCCCAGACAACAATGCCACATATAAGTCTCAACTGATTAAATCAGTTTGAGCTGTTTGTTTGTCATGTTATATGTTTGAGATTTATTTATATTCAAAATATAAATACTGTTATTCACATCTAATGTGTTTATCTCAATATCATCTTTATATAATAACACACTTTAGTGTTCTAGAATATAAAGGTATACCCGCAATGGGTTAAACCCTGATACAGAGATAATGTATCTAGTCAAACTAGTTACATTTTAACAGTTTCCTAATTTAAGTACACACCCGAAGGGTAGTTCCTAAACTTAGGTATCTACGATTAAAACAGCGACTTTCGTCCCGTTCTCAATTCACAGATTTCTCAACTGAAGTCAGTATCCTGCTCATAGCAGATTCTGCACATCAATACATATTTATGTATCACACTAAGTATCTAAAATCCAATTTTAATACTAGTAGTGAACATATTTATGACAAACATATTTGAAGTCAGAGCCCTGCACCGTCTTCAACTATTTAATCAACGATTTTAGGTACTATTAATTATAATGATTACTATAGTCCAACTATATAATCAACTATAATTTAATAGGTTAAATTCAATTATATTGATTACTATAATCTAATTATATAATCAACTATAATTAAATTGTTAATTCAAATATATTGATTACTATAATCCAATTATATAATCAACTATAAATGAAATAGTTTGAATACAGTCCAACTGTTTTATTAAAACAACTATTTAAATATTAGTCCAAGTAACATTTAATTTATTTGACGAATAATTTGTAATGAGCGCATATGGCAAGTTATTAAACGAATATTACAAATTTAATACTTGCCTCCCACTATTTTTCGGCGAGCCTTTAACCCTCTGTGGAGTACTCGGGAAACCATGTTTCCTAGTGGGCTAGGATCCCGTTAAATGTCATACAATCTTGCATTTGGCCAACAAATTTTATGATAATTAACTAGGTAGATCTCTAAGATCAATTGGATCCCATCCAATTCCTAGATCCAGTAGGGGACGTCCAAGTCCGAAACATATATCTTATATATGCCAATATATCCAATATATTGCCTAACCTTTTTCGTTTGAATCAACTAAGCCTTGGCTTTGGCACAACAAACTTAGTGATCCCAGTTAAGCGGAACCCATTGACCTTGGAAAAATTCGTAATCAATGTCGATGGACAAGAAGTGGTCTTGACTTTGGCCAACAAACCACAATTTGGACAAGACACCGATATGGAACAAAGCTCTCATGATTCAAACACATCCTCGACGGACAAAGGCCTTGACTTTGGCCAACAAACCAATGCCAGTCTTGGATCTTGAGTAAGAATCACTCAATGGAAGGAAAAACGCTTAATATTTTGTGAGGGTTTTTCGCGTGCAAATTGGCAACCAATTTATTATCTTTGTTAAGGTCTCATCATCATACACCCTTAAACATGCATTCTAAACACATAATAAGGCGCATATAAATAAATAATAATGATATGCGGATGGATACTTTACACATTGATCCTATATCAAATCTCTCAATTTCCTCTCTCCAGCTAGCACAAGTATTGCTTCTACCCATTACATAACACTTCTAAATAAACCTCATTTACATTGAGGGGAATAGGTGAGAAGAGAAATACAAAGAGTAAGGAGGTAATAGGCTGGACACGCAGATCCAATTAATAAATTCTAAATTTATTACAACAATTTCCAAAATTGCCCCCCCATCTAATATCCGTCCGATATACATTATTCATGCATCGCAACCATGTAATCACACAAGCATGTTATCAATCAATCTAATCCAATTAATTAATCTGATAATTAATGTGTTGGTTTTATTCTAGGTCCCAAGATCATCAAACAAGCATGAATAAGTGTTAAATACATATCAAAGGAGTTGCGGAATACTCACATCGATCGGTTGTGCGAAACGACGAACAAAACTCCAAGATTGCTCACTGAATTTAGGCGCCCACTGCAGCAGAATTTCAGTCCACTGTCTTCTGTTTTGAGCTGAGATTTGAGCCTCGAATTTGCGTCGAACGATTCCCGGCTCGTGGGTGAGTTTCCCTAACACCTTCGTAAGTCTCTCGGAGTGCTAGCTCCGCTTGATTTTGCCACAAAATCAAGGCACATGCTTCCCCAAACTCACGGCATTTCAAGAGAAACCAGTGAGTGTGTTCACTACCCATTTGGGCGTGAATGTGAGAGAGTGTGGAGAGAAGAAGAAATGTGATAGTTAGATTAGAAAAGTGTAAATGTTTGGTTTATATATTTTCCAAAATATATTAATGATTTACCAATTAATTTTCCAAAAGTCAAATGGTGTAAATCATTTAATTGATTTCTAAAATCAATTCATTTACCAAACATTCCAACCACTCCACTAACTCACATCAAGTCATATCTTTCATTCAATCAAGTGACAAGTTGTCACATCACTCAAAGTGACATTTGATTTGACGCTTGATGTGATGAATGATTTGACGCTTGATGTGACTTGCGTGCCGCACTCGAATTCGAAATACGAATGCGCTCGCAATCACTCTCGGGCTCGGTTCGCTAATTCATAATTAGCGAATTTTCCGTTGCGTCGCAATTAAATGATTACGCCTAGCGAATTCACTATTCACGTCGCTAACGAATTAATTCTAAATTAATTCGTTCGCCCGAATTAAAATCCAATTTCAATTTCGTGTCGAAATCCAATTACGATTGATATATCAAATATATCAATTTACCCGATTAATTCTAAATCAATCGTTTTCTCTCTTTAGACGATATTTTATCCCAGATAAATATCTCCGTAATTAATCCCAGATTAATTTTCTCTCTCATCAAATTAATCCCAGATTAATTATGAGTGCGAGTCATACGTCATCGGTGTATCATTGGGAAGCGACCCATGAGATCCCCGGATATGTTGGCAGTAAATACGGTCGTCGGACTATCCCAACACGTAAGTACCAATACTACGTTTTACCGATTCACAAGACAAGGTTGGCTTCTAGCAAAACGCCATGCCTACCCAATTCTCCGGAAATATTCTTACAGGAATATATAGATCTGTATCAGGCGAGTATATACAGTAGTATTGTGCATATCGGCCCAGTATCAGATAGTCACGTGCTAGGCCTGGGGCTGGATAAGTGTCTGCCCCGTACGAAGCACATGTCGGATGTCTGGTAACTAGTCTCTATAATCGGATATACATGACCTTGTCATAATATCCCGATGGCTGCAGCACCTCAGAGTACTAATACCGTATCCTGCGTGACATCATCTCCACTATGACTGGAGTGATACTTCCGTCTTGACATCACACCCAATACTCTACGATTCTCAATATACTAAGCTTCGGCGTACACAGAACCGATTAGAGTCCTAGACGACCTCAACTAAGTATATTGATTGTCGTAAGCATTAGCGGTGCAAGTCTCAGGTTAAGACCATATACACCTACCCTGATGTCGGACTCCCATAGACACATAGTCATAATACCAATGGGATTCCGATGGGTCTATCCAGAGCGAAGCTGTTTCCCGTACCATCGGTGAAACACAACCTCCTACCGCACTTGCATGAGTATCCAATACCCAAATATATGAGAACTATGCTGTTTTGCCCTCACAACGCGCACAAGTGCGATACTAGCCTATTCCGCATTATCGATGTCCAGTCTCGATAATACTACGACTAGGGATATTTAATGATTAATCCTTCGTGGACTGATACTGTCTCATATCATCTCAATCCAGGAACTAATCATACAGACCTCTCTTCATTTATACATCTAAGGTGATCTAATCACAAATGATGAGAGTGCAATTTTCTTGTCACATAATTAATTTGCTACAACAACACAATGATCTGTGCAAATAGTGACGCTATGGGTCATTTTGTCCAACAATCTCCCACTTGGCACATAGCCAGTCACTCAAGTGTCGTACACCCGAACTATGTACGGTTCGCTCAAATGGATGAGAAAAGGTTTTCGTCAGCGGATTTCCATGATTATCGTCTGACGCGATTTATACGATCATCACATCGCCACGATGTATGATCCGAACGAATCAGATGAATATAAAAGTATATATCTGGATCGTCGATGAGACCTTTAATTCCTTAGCCTTGTGCTGACGCCTAGCTCAACTGCTAACAGAACTATATCTAATCTAATTATATTTATTATCGACCCAAATGGCTTCTATTGCTAGCTCTGCCGCTCAGCGCAATAATCCGCATTTGTTTTTTATTCGGCAACAATATCTTGCTCGGAAGATTTCCAGCTCACTGTCCCATTTTTCAAACTTTATAGTACCGTAGTATTAAACTATTTGGAAACTTGCAGCAGTGATCCCAGTCAGTTCAAGTTCTCCTTCTCCATAGTTTTAGACAACATCTTTAGTTCTCTAAGATACTAATAGATGTCCTTAACTTCAATCCAGTGACTATCACTTGGATTGTCCTGATTGTGACTCCATATGCTCAAAGCGTATGAGACACCATATCAAGTACATTTTAAATGTACAATTTCCCAGAGAGTGTTAACAACTCCAAATCTATCCCAGTAGATCTTTATTCCTTGAATAAAGGTTGTTACTCCCCAGAATTCTACGGAGAATATCTATGAAAGCCAAGCTTCCACCAATTGCTTTATGGGAATTTCACTGTCAATGCGCTCCCACTAACCTCCTTATATACACAAGAATTATTTTTCGTTTTGAGTCAAATCATAAACCATTATGATTATTTCAAAACGTCAGTTCCAAGAACCTTATGCTTGCTTCAATCCAAACATGGATCGAAAATAACCCGCAAACCTTGTTTATCGGTTATACAAAATCGTCAGGATGTTGTAAGCATCCTCCAAAAGGTTTCCTTTTCAGGAAGGCGATTTTGATCTTTAACTGACACATTTCATAAATGAAATATGCAGTATCAATAAGCATCATCAAAATGGATTTACTATGGCAACAGGTAAAAGGTTGAACCGTTATTAACATAATGTTGATAACGATACCTTTCCGTCACAAGCCTAGCTTTGTACGTTGGTATGTTGCCATCCATGTATGTCTTCCTTGAAGACGTTTACAGTACCAATAGGCACAATGCCTTGCGGTACAACAACTAGTATCCAAACATAGTTTTTATACATGGAATCCATTTCGGACTTATGGCACTTTGCCATAAAAGGGAGTTGATACCTTGTATCACTTCCTCATACGTAGTCGGTTGGTATACCTCCATAAGATTTACATCTTTAAGGGGTTACTTCAGAAACCCATACCCTAGGTTGTTTTCTGATTCTCTCCGATCTACGCGATTCTTGTGTATTTGAAGATTAATGGTTTAGTTTCATCCTTGATGAACTATTTGTGTTCCATTATGGACTTCGTGCCTTGAATAGTATTACTCCGATTTTCATCGAGTATCACTATCCTCCCACTGACCACTGCATATCGGTATTCCTCTTTGGAAAACTGCATGTGAGCAACAATCATATTGTTCTCATGCGAGATTTATAAGTACTATACTTATGGTTTCCCTTAGGATAACCTATATTTGGCACTTATCCAATTTGGGTCCTTAGTTTGGTATCATCCAAACGTTATGCCCGGCATACCCAAATTATTAGGAATGAGAAACCATGTTTCTTTCCTGTTCATATCCAATATGATATCTGTCAAAAAATTTATATGGAACCTTATTCTAAATAAGTTTTGCACTGTTAATACATATCCTGTTGAAGGAAATGATAGCTCAGAGCGACTCGTGATAAACCTTATCATGTCCAACAAAATTCGGTTTCGTTCGGACACATCGTCTAACTGACGTGTCTCGGGAGGAGTCCTCATCTGAAAGAATACTATATCCTTTCATGTATGTTTGAAACTTACTGCTTAAGTATTTTCATTACGGTCTTACCGTGACGGCATAATACTATAGTCGATCTGTTTATCTACTTCGTGTCGAAACTCTAAAAGTTTCCGATCTGTGTTCTTCAAAAGAAACACATAACCATAACGTGATGCCACATCCGTTAAGGTCACGAAACATTCATGTGCACATCTAGCCTAGCTAGATATGGGCCCACTAACTTCATCATGAATAGGGCTAACAGATCGGTGGCACTTACACATTACCAAGTAAACAGTGTTTTAGGTACTTTACCTAACAAACTAGATTCGTAGACTTTATTTAAATAGTCAAATCAGTCCTAGTACCCCCCCACTCTTCAAAAGTGCGGATATACGAGTCTTGTTTAATTGTGTCCCAGACAACAATGCCACAAATAAGTCTCTATTGATCAAATCAATTTGAGCTATTTATTTGTCATTTTATATGTTTCAGATTTTAATTATATTCAAAATATAAATTCTGTTATTCACATCTAATGTGTTTATCTCAGTATCATCTTTATATAATGAAACACTTAGTGTTCTAGAATATAAAGGTTTATCCACAATGATTAAACACTGATATAGAGATAATGTCTCTAGTCAAACTAGTTACATTATAACAGTTCCTAATTTAAGTACACACCCGAAGGGTAGTTCCTAAACTTAGGTATCTACGGTCGAAACAGCGACTTCCGTCCCGTTTCCGATTCGCAGAGCAATCTCAGCTTGAAGTCAGTATCCTGCTCAAAGCAGATTCTGAACATCAATACATATATTTTATATACCACACTAAGTATTTAAAATCTAATTTCAATACTAGTAGTGAACATAACTTTGACAATCATTTTTAAAGTAAGAGCCTTGCCCTTTCTTTAATTCCTTCGTGTCTGCCATATCCAAATGGTAGTCACTTTGGGATATGTCAATTATCCTTTTCAATATTTCAGGAACCTTAGGCCAAGCCTTGGGTTTTTAGAATATCGAAACAATGTGCACCTCGTGCTACATGCCCAATTGCAAATTTTGACTTTATCTCCTCTAGAATAGTCAATTAATTCTCCAAGAATTATAAATTGCAATTTTAATACTTCTTAAATCTAAAATTAGATTTATGACAAGTATATTAAATTAAGCACTAAAGTCATCATCACATAAATCTTCCAAAGATTTTATGCTCTACTTATATTGCTTAATTTTGGGCTTAAGGTATAATAAGTTATTTTATCAAATAAAGTAACCTATTATTTATTCCCAATTTGAAAATTAAATCATTTAAAATATTTTAATCCCAGATTATATTTTAAATATCCAACTTTTCAATTTTATATTGATTACAATAGTCCAACTATTTAATCAACGATTAGTGGTACTATATATATTATAATGATTATAATAGTCCAACTATATAATCAAATATAATCCAAATTAATTAACCTCAATTACATTGATTACTATAATCCAATTATAAAATCAACTGTAAACTGAAATTAATTAATTCAAATATATTGATTAATATAATCCAATTATATATAATCAACTATAATACAGTCCAACTGTTTATTAAAACAACAATTTAAATATTAGTCCAGCTACATTTAATTTATATGACGAGTGATATTTTGAATGAGCGCGTATGGCGAGTAATTGAACGAATATTGCAAATTCAATTCTTGCCTCCCACTATTTTTCGTCGAGCCTCTAACCCTGTCGAGTACTCGGGAAACCGTGTTTCCTAGTGGGCTAGGATCCCGTTAAATATCACACAATCTTGACTTTGGCCAACAAATTGTATGATAATAACTAGGTAGATCTCTAAGATCAATTGGATCTAATCCAACTCCTAGATCCAGTAGGTGGACATCCAAGTCCTAAACATATATCTTATATATGCCTATATATCCAATATATACCCTAACCTTTTTCCTCTGAATCAACTAGGCCTTGGCTTTGGCACAACAAACCTAGTGATCCCAGTCAAGCGTGGACCCATTGACCATGGAAGCTTCGTAATCAATGTCGATGGACAAGAAGTGGTCTTGACTTTGGCCAACAAACCACAACTTGGACAAGACACCAATATGGAACAAAGCCTCGTGATTCAAACACATCTTCGACGGACAAGGGCTTGACTTTGGCCAACAACCCATGCCAATCTAGGATCTTGAGTAAGAATCACTCAATGGAAGGAAAAGACGCATGATATTTGATGAGGGCTTTTCGCGTGCAAATTGGATACCAATTTCATTATCTTTGTTAAGGTCTCATCATCATACACCCTTAAACATGCATTCTAAATACATAATAAAGCGAGTATGAAATAAAATAATAATGATATGCGGATGGATACTTAACACATTGATCCTAGATCAAATCTCTCCCTTTCTCACTCAAGCTAGCACTTGTATTACTTCTACCCCTTACACTACACTTCTAAAGAAACCTCATTTACATTGAGGGGAATAGGTGAGAAGAGAATACAAAGAGAATAGAGGTGATAAGGTTGGACACGCAGGTCCAATTTAATAAATCGAATTTATTACAACAATTTCCAAAATTGCCCCACCCGACTAATATCCATCCGATATACATTATTCATTCATCACAACCACGTATTCACACATAAGCATGCTATCAATCAATCTAATCAAATTAATTAATCTGATAATTATGTGATCATCCAATGTTCAAACAACGATTTGATTTTGGTCGAGTCAAACTCGTTTTTGCGAATAAGTACTCAAAGTACGAATTCTTGAATTAAATTAAACTACATCATTAAATCCAATTTAACATGTATTTAATACTAATTCACTATTCAATTCCAAATTAAATATTACACTTTAATTATTAAACCTTTAACGACTTAAATTCCAAATTTAATCGTGGGCTTCGGGTCTCATAAAGAGCCCATATTAACTTCCAACGTCAATTCAATTCAAGTCTATGGGCTTTATAATTAATTTCATACACATCCAATGTTAAAAATCAAAAAATCCAAACATTATTAGGGCATAATGCATTGATGCAACCTTAAGGAAATTGGGGATTTTTGTTCAATTCAAAATTCAATCCAAAAAATTTTAAAAAACATTTTAAATAACATCATCCTATATGATTCCAATTCATCCAATGAATCGAAATCAAAAAATTCCAAATTTCCAAATAACCCTAAACTTTGGCCAACACATATATTTTGGGGAAAATTATTCCAAATCAATTTTCATGAAATTGATCCAATCAAACTTCAATTCAACATCATTTAAACATGCTTAATCAAACAATTTAACTAAATCATGCTCAAAATCAATTTACCCAAATTTTAAGCCCTAAAAATTTCATGCTTGAACCTAGGCTCTTGATGCCATTGTTGGTTTTATTCTAGGTCCCAAGATCATCAAACAAGCATGAATAAGTGTTAAATACATATCAAAGGAGTTGCGGAATACTCACATCGATCGGTTGTGCGAAACGACGAACAAAACTCCAAGATTGCTCACTGAATTTAGGCGCCCACTGCAGCAGAATTTCAGTCCACTGTCTTCTGTTTTGAGCTGAGATTTGAGCCTCGAATTTGCGTCGAACGATTCCCGCTCATGGGTGAGTTTCCCTAACACCTTCGTAAGTCTCTCGGAGTGCTAGCTCCGCTTGATTTTGCCATAAAATCAAGGCACATGCTTCCCCAAACTCACGGCATTTCAAGAGAAACCAGTGAGTGTGTTCACTTGCCCATTTGGGCGTGAATGTGAGAGAGTGTGGAGAGAAGAAGAAATGTGATAGTTACATTAGAAAAGTGTAAATGTTTGGTTTATATATTTTCCAAAATATATTAATGATTTACCAATTAATTTTCCAAAAGTCAAATGGTGTAAATCATTTAATTGATTTCTAAAATCAATTCATTTACCAAACATTCTAACCACTCCACTAACTCACATCAAGTCATATCTTTCATTCAATCAAGTGACAAGTTGTCACATCACTCAAAGTGACATTTGATTTGACGCTTGATGTGACGAATGATTTGACGCTTGATATGACTTGCGTGCCGCACTCGAATTCGAAATACGAATGCGCTCGCAGTCACTCTCGGGCTCGGGTTCGCTAATTCCTAATTAGCGAATTTTCCGTTGCGTCGCAATTAAATGATTACGCCTAGCGAATTCACTATTCACGTCGCTAACGAATTAATTCTAAATTAATTCGTTCGCCCGAATTAAAATCCAATTTCAATTTCGCGTCGAAATCCAATTACAATTGATATATCAAATATATCAATTTACCCGATTAATTCTAAATCAATCGTTTTGTCTCTTTAGACGATATTTTATCCCAGATAAAATATCTCCGTAATTAATCCCAGATTAATTTTCTCTCTCTCATCAAATTAATCCCAGATTAATTATGAGTGCGAGTCATACGTCATCGGTGTATCATTGGGAAGCGACCCATGAGATCCCCAGATATGTTGGCAGTAAATACGGTCGTCGGACTATCCGAACACGTAAGTATCAAGTACTACGTTTTATTAACCGATTCACAAGACAAGGTTGGCTTCTAGCAAAACGCAATGCCTACCCAATTCTCCTGAAATATTCTTACAGGAATATATAGATCTGTATCAGGCGTAGTATACAGTAGTATTGTGCATATCGCCCAGTATCGGATAGTCACGTGCTAGGCCTGGGGCTGGATAAGTGTCTGCCCCGTACGAAGCACATGTCGGATGTCTGGTAACTAGTCTCTATAATCGGATATACATGACCTTGTCATAATATCCTGATGGCTGCAGCACCTCAGAGTACTAATACCGTATCCTGCGTGACATCATCTCCACTATGACTGGAGTGATACTTCCGTCTTGACATCACACCCAATACTCAATGATTCTCAATATACTCAGCTTCGGCGTACACAGAACCGTTTAGAGTCCTAGACGACCTCAACTAAAGTATATTGATTGTCGTAAGCATTAGCGGTGCAAGTCTCAGGTTAAGACCATATACACCTACCCTGATGTCGGACTCCCATAGACACATAGTCATAATACCAATGGGATTCCGAGGGGTCTATCCAGAGCGAAGCTGTTTCCCGTACCATCGGTGAAACACAACCTCCTACCGCACTTGCATGAGTATCCAATACCCAAAAATATGAGAACTATGCTGTTGTGCCCTCACAACGCGCACAAGTGCGATACTAGCCTATTCCGCATTATCGATGTCCAGTCTCGATAATACTACGACTAGGGATATTTAATGATTAATCCTTCGTGGACTGATACTGTCTCATATCATCTCAATCCAGGAACTAATCATACGGACCTCTCTTCATTTATACATCTAAGGTGATCTAATCACAAATGATGAGAGTGCAATTTCCTTGTCACATAGTTAATTTGCTACAACAACACAATGATCTGTGCAAATAGTGACGCTATGGGTCATTTTGTCCAACATAATGACCATCCAATGTTCAAACAACGATTTGATTTTGCGCGAGTCCAACTCATTTTGCGAATAAGTACTCAAAGTACGAATTCTTGAATTAAATTAAACTACAACATTAAATCCAATTTAATATGTATTTAATACTGATTCACTATTTATTTCCAAATTAAATACTACACTTTATTTGACGAACCTTTACGACTTAAATTCCAAATTTAATCGTTACGGGTCTCAAAGTCCGATTAACGTACAACGTTAATTTAATTAAAGTCCAATGAGCTTTCAATTAATTTCTTTAAGGCGTGGACTTTTGGTCAACTTGGGTCAAACCCAATAACCAAAGCCCAATCAAGGAATAACCCCATAAGCCTAGAAACCAATTTAGGCCCATTAGGCCCAATTAAAATATTAAGGTCCATTAGTCATAATTGGACTTTATGGAAATGGTTTTGGGCCCAATTGGATCCAACCAATTTGCCTAAACCAATCTTGGTACAACCAAGCACAATTAGCCCAATAACAACTTTTAAGCCCAATTTCCAAAATTAGCCCAATTAATTAAATCACAAAAATTCCAAATTCATAATTTAATTACTCAAAGTGTAAACCATAATTAATCAACCAAATCAATATTTCCAAAACACTAATTAGCCTAATTAATTATGTTTATCAATATTAAAACATGTCCAACACATTTTAACAAAAATCAAACCCATATACCATGCTATATTGTCTCGGCAATTAGGGATTTATATGTCCAATTTTAAATCCAATCCAATTGAATCCAATTCAACATTAAATCAACATTCCCAATTGATTTCAAGTCATCCAATGAATCAAAAATAAAAAATTCCAAGACATTAGGGCTTATATCATTTTCGGCCAAGCCAAAGATTTTGGGGAAAATTGTTCCAAACAACTTTTCATGAAATTGATCCAATCAAACTTCAATTAAACTACCTTAAGCATACTCAATCATCCAATTTCATCAAATCATGCTCAAATACATTTTACCCAATTCTAACCCTAAATTCAAGTTTCATGCTTTTACTCGCTCTGATACCATTATTGGAAATCTCTAAGGCCCGAGGATCGATTAAAGCATAGAAATATACATGTGAATACATGAAGAAGTTGCGGAATACTTACATCGATCGGTTGAGGCGATGAGGTGAAGAACAAAATTATTTTTTTCCCTCCAAGATGGCTCGGCAGTGAGCAGAAAAGTGTCCTCCATTTTCGGCCATCAAGGTCCTCCAAGCTCCAAGCTTTTGTGTTGTGATTCCAAGCTCACATGTGCGGTTCCCTATCACCTTCGCAAGACTCTGATGTGTGCTAGCACTTGGTGATTTTTGCCACAAAAATCACTTAGCTTCTTCTCCTTCCATTCACGGCAAAACCAGAAGGAAAAACAGCCCACTTTGGGCGTGAGAGACGGAGGAAGAAAGAGAAGAGAGAATGTTAAGTGATTAGATTTGGTGGTTGGGTAAATGTGTATCTAATACACAAAAATAAAGTCAAACACCAAATATAATAAATGGTAAATGATTTTACAAACAACCAACCACTACCACTAACTTCTATCAATCACATCAAAAGTGACAAGTTGTCACATCAATCGATTGACTAGTGATTTGACGCTTGATGTGACTTGCGGGCCGCACTTGAATTTGAAATGCGAGTGCGCTCGCAAATAGTCTCGGGCTCGGGTTCGCTAATTCCAAATTAACGAATTTTCCGTTGCGACGTAATTAAATAATTATGCCTAGCAAAATTACTATTCACGTCGCTAAGGAATTAATTCTAAATTAACTCGTTTGCCCGAATTAAATTCTAAATTTAATTCCGCGTCGAAATCCAATTTCGTATAATATATCGAATATATTATTTTATCGATTAATTCCAAATTAATCATTTTCTCTCTTTAATTAATATTTTATCCCAGATAAAATATCTCCGTAATTAATCCCAGATTAATTTTCTCTCTCATTCAATTAATCTCAGATTAATAAAGTGCGAGTCATACGTCATCGGTGAATCTTCGGGAAGCGACCAATGAGATCCCGGATATGATATGTTGGCAGTAAATCCGGTCGTCGGACTATCCGAACACGTACGTACCTAGTACTACATTTGTACCAATTTACAAGACAAATTTGGCTTCTAGCAAAGCGCCATGCCTACCCAATTCTCCAGAAATATCCTTACATGAATATGTGATCTATATCAGGCGTAGTATACGTAGTATTGCGTATTTCGATCCAGCATCGGATGTCACGTGCAAGGCCTGGGGCTGGAATTGTGTCTGCCCCGTACGAAGCACATATCGAATCTTTGGTAACTAGTCTCTATAATCGGATAAACATGACCTAGTCATTTTATCCCGATGACTGCAGTACATAAGAGAACCACTTCCGTATCCTACGTGACCATCAACTCCACTATGACTGGAGGGATACTTCCGTCTTGACATCACACCCAACACACTACGATTCTCAATATACCCAGTAGAGGTGTACACAGAACCTGTTAAAGCCCTGGACGACCTAAAACCAAAGTATATTGATTATCGCAAGTATTAGCGGTGCAAGTCTCAGGTTAAGACCAAATACACCTACCCTGATTCGGACTTCCATAGACACATAGTCATACTTGTCGTGGAATTCCGAGGGGTCTATCCA
The DNA here is from genome assembly GCA_019454045.1 of Zanthoxylum bungeanum. Classification (NCBI taxonomy): domain Eukaryota; kingdom Viridiplantae; phylum Streptophyta; class Magnoliopsida; order Sapindales; family Rutaceae; genus Zanthoxylum; species Zanthoxylum bungeanum. The sequence goes on along the minus strand of SKCR01043478.1, from coordinate 9,856 downwards.
GAGCGAAGCTGTTTTCCGTACCATCGGTAAAACACAACCTCCTACTACACTTGCATGAGTATCATATACCCAAATATATGAGAACTATGCCGTTATGTCCTCACAACGCGCACAAGTGTAATACTAGTCTTTTACGCATTATCGATGTCCAATCTTGATAATACTCTGACTAGGGATATTTAATGATTAAACCTTCGTGGATTGATATTGTCTCATATCATCTCAATCCAGGAACTAATCATAAGGACCTCCTATCATTTATACATCTTGGTGATCTAATCACAAATGATAAGAGAGCAATTTCCTTTGTCACATAGTTAATTTGTACAACAACACCATGATCTGTACAAATAGTGACACTATGGGTCATAACTGCCCAACACTTTTCTCTTTACCGATAATATATAACCTATTTTGTTCATGATCTATTTTATTGACAATTATCATTTGTAGGTACTAGTGCATTTGTTACTCACCATTTTTTTCAGGATCTATAAATTCATCTCGTCACTTCTCTCTCTTCAACACATCTAGCTAAGAGAGTTAATACAAATGGAGACAACTTTAAAATGAAGAGTCACTAATATATATGTGTTTTTATAGAATTAGCTTTGGGACTAAACCAAAATTTGTTGAGGTTACGAGAGAATTAGGTAGAGTTAAGGTAAACAGAAACATGCACTTAATATATGGCGGTGGCAATCTTGGATTGATGGGGTATATTTCAAAGGCTGTACAAGAGGGTGATAGTCAGGTTTTGGGGATTATTCCAAAACCCTTAACAGAGGACAACATCATTAGAAAATCAAATGGAGAAGAATAAATTGTCTCAGGTATGTCTGAAAGACTCATTGAAATGATCAATCACGCTGACGCTTTTATTGTTTTACCAGGTGGGCTGGGCAAATTGGAAGAAATATTCATAGTTGCGTCACATGCAAACTTGAATATTCACCATAAACCCATTGGACTGTTTAATGTTAATGGATTTTTCTATTTTCTTTTTGTATTTCTTGAAGATGCTAAAAGAAATGGGTTTATTTCAAAACCAGTAAGAGATATCTTCCTAACTACAAGAAAAGCTGATGATTAATTGACCAACTATTAGCTTATGAACCAAAAATCGACCCTATCATTTCCAAATTGAACTGGCCCGGTAACGATCGTGGTAAAAAGCGCAAAGTAATCCTGGACCTTAATCTGTAATCTTTAGTCGTAGATGCAATTTTCAAATCCGCACTAAACATGTGATATCTTCTAAATTATATTTCCTTTTCCTTTAAACACCAGGGACAATGTTTCATTTTAGTTGGGGGCATGAGATAGTTTATAAAGATAATTTTCAATTTTCGTTGCTATTTTTATTCAAAAAACATTTATTTGTACTTTGTTGTTATTTTGTGTGTAAGAATATATATCCATATATATACACAAAAACTAACAACAAATTATTTTCTAAACCAAGTGGAATTGTTGTTCGGAGGTGGCTGTGTAAAGATTTTTCGCTCCTAAGACGCATCTCAAAATAATTCGTAACAAGTTATTTGTTGTTCCTTTCTTTTTAAATCATTTAAATTTGTGAATTCTCCATAATATTGATTAACTTTTATCTTTTTATGCTCATTTGACAGATATTATCAGCGACATGATAACATATGCTCATAGGTAGTAAGTGAAAATTTTGTAATATTCAGTTCTCTAGTTTGTTGGAGGTGACATCTAAAGGCAGTGAAATTTGTGTTTATATATATATATAAACAACTAATCATGCTTTTACTTATTAACCGGACATCTTGTCTCAGCAAGCATTGATAGTTCGCGTAAAACGGTAGAGCTTGATTTAGTTTAATAAAAAATATAATAAAGCTTTTACTCAGTAATCAGACATCTTGCCTCAGAAAACAGTGATTGTTCTCGTAAAATGATAGAGCTTGTTTTATATATATATATATATATATATATATAATATTTGGAGTTTGAATAAGTTTATTTTCGTAGCCATTTTTACTCAATTAATTAAGTCTGTTGGAGTGTCTTAACACTTAGTGCCCTAAGGCCAACTGGTTTGTGAGTCACAAGCTCAAACCTCTTTACAAGGGTTAAAAAGAAAGCTTAAAGAAATCAGACACATTTTTTTAAAATATCTGATTTCCGAGCAATTAAGTCCGTAGGGGTGTCTTAACACCTAGTGCCCTAAGGCCAACTGGTTTGGGAGTCACTAGCCCAAAGCTCGATACAAGGATTGAAGATGTATTTGTAAATAAACTTTCATTGTCGTTAGGTGCGAACTCTAATATAATTTTAGGAAAAAAAATATTATTCTCTTTTCAACAAAATACATGTGAATATTGTGGGCACAATCAATTGATTAATACCTTATTTTATGAGTGTATGGAAGAATGATAAAAAAAAGGAGAATTTATTTATTTGATCATTTAGAAAGAAAGAAAAACAATTGTTAATTTGGATAAGAATTTTTCTTTCAGTTTTCGCTTGAATTACTAGGGACTATTAATAAGCTGGTTGGGGGGTGTGATGAACACTAAGAAGTGCATATTAATTATATGCAAAATCAATCGATTTACACTTGTAGTTTCACTAATCCCCTTAATTTAGCACGTCTGTGAAATAATATTCTAAGTTATATTTTGCATATTTTTATTATGTATTTTTGTTATTTGGTAAGTAAAACACTGCTCGGAAGCTCATCAGGAAAAACTAGACTTGGAAAAGGGCAAAAATGGAATTTCAGCAGGTGTGTCGTGACACGCAAGGTCTCAGCGTCGTGATGCACCCATAGGACAACAACACCGTGGAAACTGCCTCTCGCGTCACTACACGCAAGGCCTCAGCGTCGCGACACCATAATCTTCAACAAGTGTCTCCCAGCTGACATACGCGCCGCGACGCGTGGACCTTTCTCAGCCTATAAATTGAACCTTCCGGCAGAAGAAATTTTCATGCTTTCTTTTCGAATTTCTCTATAGACTTTGGAGAGAGAGTGTCTTGTGTGTTTATTTATTTAAGCTTTCTATAATGTCTTTTTCTTTCAGTAATAAAATTACGAGTATGTTTAATTACAAAATGAGTAGCTAATTTCTTTTCTCTGGGGTAATGAGTGAAGCTTTTATAATGAAAACTTAGATCAATCTCGCTTACATTATAATAAATAAATTATAATCTAATGATTAAAACTTAATTTAGATCTGGATTCATTATTGATAAAATTGGCTACCGCCTATATGGCTGGTTGTATCTTGCTACCGCCTATATGGCTGGTTTTATACCATTTTGGCATAATTGAGTACCTAACTAGACTTGTTATAGACAAACGGTATCACCGCCTTTATGGTTGGTTTTATATTTTTGGCATATTTACTTGGCAGGACTAGTTATTGACAGAAATGACTACCGCCTTTATGGTCGGTTCTACATATTGGCATAATTAATTCCTGAGATAAATTAACTTGGTAACAAAGATAATTTATATATTATAAGAAGCAGGATTTCTAGATTTTAAATATTAAAAGTGGATCCCCTAACTCCAGCATTTCATTTTATTATTGCATTTTCACTTAAAAGTTTCCAACAACTTCAACAAATCAAACCCTTTTCTTTTTGCTCTACTTATCATTCTATTTTACTAAATCTATTCCCTTTGGATTGATCTCGAACTTACCGGGTTATTTTATTACTTTGACACTCTTATACTTGGGAGTAAACTACCACTTTTTGAGCATGTCAATGCCCTTGGCTCAAATTTGGCCTGTATAGTTTGTCTCATACTCTTTAAGTCAAGGAGTCCTTGGCTTGGAGAGTATCGATGAGTATGTCACTTGGGTAAAGCACGTAAGTGTATTCAGACGTTGATATCGTTTGGACTTATCAAAGGTCATAACATGTTAATGGAGCTAAGTACATATCTAAGATGATCCTCATTCAACCAGTCTTGGATGTTGATGTCGTTTGGACTTGTCAAATGTTATATCATGTTTGAAGGAACTAAATAAATATCAATGATGATCCTCATTCGACCAGATCTGGGTATTTATGTCGTTTCGACCTTCATAAGTAATTTAATGGAACTAAATAAATATCAGGGATGATCCTCAGTCGACCAGATCTGAATGTTGATCTGAGAGACCTTCATAAGTTTATAGGTAATGACTCTGTCGACTAGACCAGATGAAGGACCAGGATCATCTCCAGTCGACCAGACATGCTAAGGGTTCGGGGGAGTCTTCTATATCATATGGACCAGATGAAGGTCCATGTCTTGAACTTGACTCAACATGAGCCATGGGGAATGTGCCTGTTGACTAGACCATATGAAGGTCCATGACAGTCTCTAGACAAAGGTTCATATGTACCTGCAAGGAACAATCATGTGAGCGCACCTACAAGGAGTCTTCGGTGTCGTCTCGATCAGATGAAGATCTAGGTCTTGAACTTGAGTCTGCATGAGCCATGGGGAATGTGCCCGTTAACTAGATCATATGAAGGTCCAAGACAGTCTCTAGATAAAGGTTCAAATGTACCTGCAAGGAAAAATCATGTGAGCGCACCTGCAGGGAGTCTTCAGTGTCATCTGGACCAGATGAAGATCTAGGTCTTGATCTTGACTCAACATGAGCCATGGGGAATGTTCCTGTCGATTGGACCAGATGAAGGCCATGACAATCTCTAGCCGATCAGACCTGAGAAGGACCATGGGAGTCTTCAATGTTGTATGGACCAGATGAAGGCCGAGTCTCGACATGAGTCATGGGGAATGTTCCCATCGACTGAACCAGATAAAGGCCAGGATAATCTCCAGTCGACCAGAGCTGAGAAGGATCAGGAGAGTCTTCAATGTCGTCTAGACCAGATGAAGGTCCAAGTCTTGACCTCGACTCGACATGAGTCATTGGGAATGTTCCCGTCAACTGGACTTGATGAAGGCCGGGATAATCTCTAGCCTACTGGACCTGAAAAGGCCCATGGGAGTCTTTAATGTCATCTAGACCACATGAAGGTCCATGAATTGATCTCGACTCGACATGAGCCATGAGGAATATTCCCGTCGACTGGACCAGATGAAGGCCAGTATAATCTCCAACTGACTGGACCTGAGAAGGCCCAAGGGAGTCTTCAATGTCGTCTGGTCCAGATTAAGGTCTGAGTCTTGATCTTGACTCGACATGATTCATGGGGAATATTCCCATCGACTTGACCAGATGAAGGCCATAATAATCTCCAGCCGACTTGAATTGAGAAGGCACAAGGGAGTTTTCAATATTGTCTGGACCAGATAAATGTCCAGGTCTTCATATATGTCATATGACATTACCTGCAAGCTTGAAAACCACAGACATGGTAAGAAATAGAAAGAGAACATTTATACATGTCATCTGGAGAGCATGTCGGTTGGGACAGATGGTGGCTCTTGAAGGTTGAAACCATATTATGTCATCTGAGCCGAGGGAAGGTCCCTTATAACAATATATATTCTTTGTGTCGACTAAGAGAAAATTCAGTAATCCTGCTATTTGGAGATTATGTCATACATGGAAGATGTTTCGTTGTCTTCTGGGATTGTTGGAGTCCAATGAATGTGGTTCCATATAGTCTGAGTAGAACATGTTTCTTCATCTACCGTATGAGGAATATGAGAGTTCCTAATCTTTGAGGAAGGCTATTCTCTTCCAAATTATCATATCTATTTCCTTTCAGATTGTCCCTAGTCGACGACTAGGTTTGACCCTTACTCGTTGGGCCTTAATTGGGCTTCATGAGATTTCGATCGATTAAACTTGATGAAGCTCTATGATGGTCATCACTCCACTGTACATGATGAATTTCCATGAGATTACAATCGACTGGACCTGATGAAGGTCTATGATGGTCCTCACTCTACTGGACTTGATGATGGTCCAATGGAGTCTTCACTCTTCTAGACCTGATGAAGGTCTATGAGACTAAAGTCGACTGGGCCTGATGAAGGTCCTCACTCCACTGGATCCGATGAAGGTCCAAAGGAGTCTACGGTCGAGTGCACTTGATGAAGGTCTTTGATGCTCCTCACTCCATTAGACCTGATGAAAGTCAAAGGGAGACTACGGTCGACTGGACTTGATGAAGGTCCATGATGGTCCTCACTCTACTATACCTGATGAAGGTATATAAGACTTCGATCGACTGGACCTGACGAAGGTCTAAATGAGTCTTCACTCCACTAGACCAGATAAAGGTCCAAGGGAGTCTTTACTCCACTAAACCTGATGAAGGTCCATGATACTATGGTCGACTGGACATAATGAAAGTCCATGAGGCTTCGGTCGACTAGACCTGATGAAAGTCCATGAGGGCCTTCACTCCAATTGACTTGATGAAGGTCCATGAGAGACTTCATTCCACTAGACCCCAAGAAGGTCTAAGAGTATTCACTCTACTATACTTGATGAAGGTATATGAGACTTCACTCAACTAGACCTGATGAAGGTCCATGAGGCTTCGGTCGATTGTACTTGATAAATGTCTATAAGGGTCTTTAATCCAATTGACTCAATGAAGGTCCAAAAGAGTCTTCACTCCACTAGAGCTGATGAAGGTCCAAGAGTCTTCACTCCACTATACATGATGAAGGTATATGAGACTACGGTCGACTGGACCTGATGAAGGTCGATATTGGTCCTCACTCCTCTGGACCTGATGAAGGTCCAATGGAGTCTACGCTCGACTGGACTTGATGAAGGTCCATGAGGCTTTGGTCACCTAGATCTGATGAAATTCCATGAGGGTCTTCAATCTGATTGACCTGATAAAGGTCGATGAGAGACTTCATTCCACTAGACCTGATGAAGGCCCAAGAGTCTTCAGTCCACTATACCTGATGAAGGTGCATGAGACTTCGATCGATTGGACCTGATGAAGGTCTACGAGGCTTCGGTCGACTGGACCTGATGAAGGTCCATGAAGGTCTTTACTCCAATTGACCTGATGAATGTTCAAGAGAGTCTTCACTCCACTAGACCTGATGAAGGTCCAAGAGTCTTCACTTCACTATACCTGATGAAGGTACATGAGACTTCGGTCGACTGGACCTGATGAAGGTCCATGAGGGTCTTCAATTCAATTGACCTGATGAAGGTCTAAGAGAGTCTTCACTCCACTACACCTAATGAAGGTCCATGAGGGTCTGTTGGAGTTGGTGCTTGGAGTGCCAATCTGAATAATGTATTATACATTTTATTATTTATTAATAAAATAACTATATTTTCATTTCAAACCTTATTAATGGTAATTTCATTATGCATATTAGATAGATGTATAAAAATAATAAGAATGACATCGACCTTAGAATAGTCTTGTAGTAATACTAGACACTAGGTGGTCCGACATTGGGATAATATTACTATTATAAACTATTCTTAAAGTATATATATTTTTAGTCGTTGGTTTTGGAATACGGTCAAATTCCTATAACCTAAAAGACTAACACATGTCGTATATTGGAATTAGAGTTCCAATGGTTTAACTCGATATAACATGAGCTTTGAAAACTCGTATAGATGTGTGGGTATTGGTTGGACCGGATACTGAAGGACTCATAGGTGATTCCTAATAGTTGGAAGTACAAACCATCGTCAATAGGAATCTCCTCGAGTCGAGTAGCATATGTAATCCCTTGACTATATGATAACATTGATTTTGTGTGAGATCCTCCACACTTTTAAACGATGTATGTCAGGAACCCTTCATGGTCTGGCCTCTAGATGTTCATTGGGTGTGGACTGATGCACTCGTTAGTCAAATGTGAATCAAGATAGGATCCGTCAGCCCGTATGTATACCTTAAGGGATTTAGGTATCCATGTGCGTAAGTCACGATTCTTAAGACTTTGGTCAAAGTCGATCACCTACGGTGGATCGCATCAGTTGTAAAGAATCGTGGACATGTCGACATGAGAAGTGCAACTCAGAAACTTGATGGTGTATTCTATGTTTCCTAAGAATAACTTGGATAGCCTACGATAGAGGGATTGATAAACATATGTGATGACCTCCACTTTTATAGTTCAGAAAGGTCGTTCGTATTCTTCGCAAATTCGGAGGTGGCCAAATTGCGTACATATTAGCTAGGCTTATATGACGAACGTGTATGGACTTAGAGAGTCCCACAATATGAAGTGTACTCGTTGAGCACTTGGGTAACCGATTAATTTTGATAAAAGATAATATTCGATATTATAATTATCAATTAAGAAATTCTCGCCATATCGTTGAATGCTCCTAATTGGTTGGTTTGATTGGTAGGATTGCTGGGACGATCTGGGATTTCGCGTTGCTATTTAGTTGAAGCAGTCTGCTCCAAATACTTTTGGAGGCTTGTGTTGGTGCTTCATATGGCTAGATTTTCCTCTTCCAATGATCATAACTATTTTTGTAGAGTGGCTAATTGTGCGACCATGGGGTCGGGTGTTTACTTACTGCTAAATGACATGTTAGTAGGTGTGTTGAGTGAATCATAGACTGATAGATCTTTACTTGCTATGAATCATCGGGGCCCTACGATGGGCACCAAATTGTAGATGGTTGTTTTCGCCTGAGGTCTACAATCGAGAATTCGTATGATAGGGAACTAGCGATACTGTAAAATAAAGGTAGAGTGAGCATGAAGTTTCTACCCACCGGTGTGGTGGGTGCCGTAGGCACTCCGACGCTCAAGTCAGTAACGAAGACGAGCAGTAAATAATGGAAGAGCAAGGTCTGAGGTTACCTTGACCTATGTGGACTGCCGTGAGGGTGGTGGGCTGATGTTTAAAAAGTGAGAGGCTTTGAGAGTTCTCATAAGAGTGCCTAAGCTTGGAATGATGATGCTTAAGCTTGAATGAATGTAATTCTGAATTCTAATTCCTCTTATAGACTAAGGAATAGTCTATTAGCTGGAATAAGGGTCTTATATATGAAGACGGGCCCCACTAACATGTTAAACACTCTGCTTTCGGTGATGATTCAGCTCATTGTGCGGAGTGTAATTAATTTTTGAAGGGTTATTTTTCGGTTGGGTCTCTGTTTGGAAAGTGGGCTGCCATGTTGGCTTTAATTGGGCATGAGAAGATAATTGGGTCCTTGACCCAAATTCGATCTGGGTACTGTTTGGAGGAATTGGGATATATTTGATATAGGGCCTGAGGTGAAAAGACAATTATGCCATTGGCCCAAATTTGGCCTGTACACTATCCTATAGTCAAAAAATCACATATGTTACTCGACTTGAGAAGAATTCTATTGACGATGGTGTGTACTTCTAACTATTAGGAATTATCTGTGAGTCATTCAGTATTCGCTCAAATGAATACCCACATGTCTATACGAGCTTGCCAAGCTCATGGTATATTGAGTAAAATTATTGGAACTCCAATTCCAATATACGACATGTGCTAGTCTTCTAAGTTATAGGAATTCGACGGTATTCCAAAACCAACGACTAGGAATATTTACTTTAAGAATAATTATAATAGTAATACTATCCCAATATCGGACTACCCAGTGTCCAGTATAACTACATGAATATTTTAAGGTCGATGTCATTCTCAACATATTTATTTATCAATCTAATATGCATTATGACATTACCATTAGTAAGGTTGAAATGAAAATATAGTTATTTTATTAATAAATAATAAAATATAATGTATAATATATTATTTGGATTGGCGCTCCAAGCACCAACTCCAACAAACTCCCACTTGCTTAGTTCCAATCCGGATGGTACCGCAGTCCCATCTCCTCCACATGTTTATCGAATAACTTATGAGATAAGGCCTTAGTAAGTGAGTCTGCTATGTTATCTTGTTCTTGAACCTTCAAGACCA
>SKCR01043477.1:0-48248 GCA_019454045.1 Zanthoxylum bungeanum | reverse complement strand
AATCGGGTATACTTAGTTTGATATTATTGATTTTATCTTTTATGCATGGTTCAATCAAGCGCATGGGCTTAGTAAGTGGAATGAAAGATCCCTTATGGGGAGGGGTTAAAACCCTTTACCACGATGCTTTGCCGCGCCGGTTGATGTGTGTTCGGATTGGATGTAAGATGTGTTCAATTGGGCATACTTGGGTTTGATATGATTGGCTCTATTTTTGTATGTGTGATGTGTGACGCGCATGAGCTTAGTATGTTGGTCTAAAGGTCCTCTCTTTGAGAGACCAAGAGCCCCAAAAGGCCCCCTTTACGGCAGTACTTCGCCGCGCCCATTTATTTTGTTGTTTATGTATTGCGTCCCCATTTCATGCATCAGGTCTGTTCCCGTTCGAACGCGTTTACGAACGCAACTCGAACGCGCATACATTTTGCCTTATCATGCATCAGGTCTCATTTATGTTCGAACGCGTTAACAAACGCCATACGAACGTGAGCATTCTGTTTCATTTCCGTTCGAACGCGTTAACAAACGACATACGAACGTGAGCATTCTGTTTCATTTCCGTTCGAACGCGTTAACAAACGCCATACGAACGTGAGCATTCTGTTTCATTTCCGTTCGAACGCGTTTACGAACGCTACACGAACGCGAACACACTGAACTGAGACATATTCATCACATGCCACGTATAATTGTTTCTTAGATGATTTTTATGGAACCACACATAGTCATTCTTATCTTTGTGCACATAATAATGAAAAGCATGTTTATTCCATTAGTTGCGTTGTTTGCCTTAGTCTTGATTTAACGCATTACGATTCATATGCCTATGTCATGATGACTTTGGAGTATTATTTCTTGTGATATATCGGATGAAACCCAGACATAAATTCTGTAGCCGATTCCGAATGGACTGTAATGCGGTTTGTACTTGGGATACAATTCCACGTATCACTTGGAAGAGTGCTCACGTGTATGCTTGCGCGGATATTATGTATGCTTGTGTTTTCATGAATATGATATGCTGAATGAAGTTGTATGTTCATTGTTACTTTGAGGTATTTTGTTAGACATGTGTTATTAGATATGAGATATATGCGAAATGTATGTATGAGTGTTATTTTGTACCCATGAATATAGAAGCATGATATTCTTAGGAATAAATGTTACTTAAGCTGATTAAATTATTATGTAAATCCTTTCATTACAAATGGCATAAGTAAGGGACCATTCCGAAACCAACGGTTTGAGGTCTTCCCTTGCGAGGGGTGAGTGCGGCCTTAAATCTCATTTTCCGGTTCACACCGGGTGGCGACTCCATTACTCTCCGGTTTAGTCCCCCGTGGCTACTCCGTATTCCCAACTAGGCCGCGAGCCCAGGACATCATGCGTCGCCCCAGATTTCCTTGTGTTCCCACACACGCGTCTTCATCCCGGGCGACCTAGTGCTGAGAAAGGTCACCCTGAATACCCGAAGGCCAGAGGAAGGCTCGCTAGGCGCCAAATGGGAGGGGCCCTACAAGGTAGTAAAAGTAGTGAGGCCAGGAGTATACACCCTAGAACAGCTGGACGACACAAGATTAAAAAAGCCATGGAACGCCGAGATGCTGAGAAAATACTTCCAGTAAACTCTCTCTTCCTCCTTTTCGTTTGCAAAAAAAAAAAAAAAAAAATATATATATATATATATATATAAGGAACGGGAATTCGAATACAAAGCCTCTCTCAAAATGACCCACAGAGAGTTGTAAGAAGGGCAGTATGTCCCCGAGTATAAATAAAAACTTCTTTTTTTTTACCCGCTCTTCTAAAAAAATAAACTTTGCAAAACCATATTCAAAAAAACCCTGGGGACATACTCAATGCAACGATCCAAACATAAGGAGAAATATGCCCTTAATGTTTCAAACAGCTCGGGGCTGGATCTTATTCTGCCGAAACCGTCCGGCTCGGGGTCGGGTTACGTCCCACCGAGTCATGCTCGTTGGTCTGGGGACGGAACATTCCCCCAGAACCAAGTATCTCTCTTGGCTCGGGGTCCTCAGGGACATACTCGATGCATAGGATCCGTGAGAAGCATAGCACAGGGAGGGATGATACCCCTGTGGCGATTGCTTACTCCATTGTTACAGAACATAAGGAGGAACATGCCCTTAATGTGTCGAACACTCTTTTGATCCTCACTTAACCGATGTAATGGATCCGTGGGAAAGCATAGCACGGGGGATGATGATGCCCCCGTGACGATTGCTAGCTCCAGTGATACCGGACCTAATGAGGAGTATACCCTTAGTATCCCGGACACTCTTTGATCCATTCATCATTTGGATCCGAGAGAGGCGCAGCACGGGCATGCGTTGTACCCCTGTAGCGTGTGCCTGCTCCAGCGTGGTAAGGAGGAGCCCTCGAACAATACACAGGCTCCACAGTGACCCGACGTATAGAGGATGTGCCCTTACCATTAAAACGCTCTACTGATCCAAATCCTGGTTCGCCGGGACTCTGAATTGAAAGATTCAGGATTGTGTTTTGGAGACCTCGGACAGGACGCTGTCTTGAGGCATCCATGTTGTTATTTATACTTACAAAAACGTTTTTGGGATAAGTGCTAGGTCACTCCCACTTTTTAATTTTATTTTCTAAAGTTTTGTTTTTGTTTTTCACCGGACTGGCAAAGGGACGCCCATGCCGGATTTGGTAGGGCTCCAAAGGTTGATTCACTTCCCTTCTATAAGTCCCGAAAGTTACCCATCTCAGGGCTGGATTTCGTTCCACCGAGACCATTAGAGTGATCGTCTCGGGGCTGGATTTCGTTCCGCCGAGACCATTAGAGTGATCGGCTCGGGGCTGGATTTCGTTCCGCCAAGGCCAATCCCCTAATCAGCTCGGGGTCGGGTTACGTCTCACCGAGTCGGTCTTCTTTGGACTGGGGAGGTAACATTCCCCCAGACCCAATTGTTTTTCTCAACTCGGGGTCGGGTTACGTCCCACCGAGTCGGTCTTCTTTGGACTGGGGAGGTAACATTCCCCCAGACCCAAGTGTTTTTCTCAACTCGGGGTCGGGTTACGTCCCACCGAGTCGGTCTTCTTTGGACTGGGGAGGTAACATTCCCCCAGAGCCAAGTGTTTTTCTCAGCTCGGATCAGATTACATCCCTCCAGCTCATGTTGCCCCACGAAGGGGTCTCAAGTGCTCGGATAACAGGAAACATGAAGAAAAGCCAAAAGAGAAAGAGATAATAGAGGCATAAAGATATATATATATATATATATTTCAAGACACAGCTTGAATTATTATTACAAAAAAGCTAAGTATACACAGGGCCCCGTCCGGGTTACCCCTTCTCAATCAACCCGAACAAGGGCGAGACATTCTTCCTCGGCTGGTTCAGACGTTAGTTGGGTAGGCTCGGCCTCGGAAGGGGGAACAAAGCTTCAACCACGTCAACCTGGGAAACCCCTACTTCAGGGGCAGGAGCAGGAACCTCAGAGCAGACTTCTTGGGGAACATGAGGGACCGGAGCAACCGAATTGGGTCGGGATCCATCGCCTCCTCGGAAGAAGGGGGAGCCACTTCTGGAACTCCGCCTCAGATATCTCCCTTTGCAAAGTGAATGGCCGCATGGATAGGCCCCATATCCAGGTCGGGCAATACCATCGGGATGATCTCAGCACAGTCCCCGACCCCTTCAAGTCGGATCGCGTCTCTTTCAGCCTCCAGCTCAGCTTCCTTCCTCTTCAACTCATCCCGGGCCCGTACCAGCTCTTCATCCTTGGCCCTCAGCTTGGACTCAACGACTGCACACTTCCACCTGCAGGATCCTGTTGTCAGCCCGGGCAGCCTCCAAGTCCTTCTTGGCATCATCAGCATTTTTTCTCTCCAAAGAAGCGGCGGCCCTGAGAGCTTTATTTGTGGTATGGGCCTCAACAGCAGCCAGCTCCAGATTCTTTATATTCTCTTCTTTCCGGGCCAGCTCGCCTCCATTTCACTGAGCCGGTTCTGGAGCCTCTGTGCCTGGCCGCCTTCAGACAAAAGGCTTATGAACAGGTCCTTATTTTTGGCCGCCAAATAATTTGCCTGCCGAAAAAGAAGTCGGTTACAAACTAAGTCTGAAAGACACCTCGGATAAAAAAAGAAGAAAAACAAATAACCTGAGCCAACTGGGAGCACAACTTGGCGACCACCTCCTCGGGTGAAAGGTCCTCGAACTCGGAATCTTCTCAGGAGGTACAGCCCTGGCCAACTCGTTGAAGGCCGGTACCAAATGGGAGGTAGCCTCCCTGATATTCTTCCCAAGGTCATCAACCCCGAGAACCACAGCACCCTTCAGTTTCTTAGAAGGACCCTCCGGCCGAACTGAAGTTTCTCTGCTCGGCGCCTCCTCCTCCTCCAATTCCCGCCGCAGTTGAGGATCCACAGCTCCAAAACGACGCTTCATTCTCCTAGAAGACCTCGGAGGACTACCAGGACGGGTAACACCCATTGGAAGCACCCGGATAATGAAGACCGGCCTTGAGAGCCCGGACCCCCATCTCTTCAACCACCTTCCCGAACTCAGAAGTTTCAGGCCGTTTCCGAGAAGCACCAGCTCCACCAGGGCTAGTTTTCTTTGAAACGCCGGACAACCGATCAAGGTACTTCGGTCTCTTCGACATACCTGCAAAGAAGAGCAAAGCAAAAGAAAGAAAAAGACATCAAACATGATAAATAAAAGAGGGAACTGGCTAAGAAGATCACAGACATCTACCTATCCGACCCAAGACCTTGGGAGGAGCGGCCCGTATAAGTCCTGAGTCAAAGAATGCCGCATCATTTACCAACTCCCTCCAATGGGCAGCGTACCGCCGAGCCCAGAATACCCGCTGCCGGACCTGATGGGAGACCTTGGGAGCATCTCTCCAACAGGCTAGAAGGAATAGAAGAAAAGGGTAAGAATCCAGACGAAAAAAAAAAAAAAACTAAGGGAGGAAGAGCTAAAAGTTAGTATCCTAACCTCCCGCCCTAAAGATATCCGGAACCAAGATCTCCCCTTCATCTGACCTCAGGGTCCGTCCCCAATCTCCAGTGACCCAGAACCAAAGATCCTTAAAATTCTTATTGGAGTCAGGGAGCCTTTGGACGACGTTTGACGAGCTGTCGTAAGCTGAAAGATAGTACCAACCGTGGTGAGTCTTCGGGTTGGCCTTCAACCGATAAACCTCTTCACCTCTTCAAAAGAAGGTTCGCCGAGCCCCGCCCGATGCCAAGCTACATACAGCCCGGCCAAAATCCTCCAACTGTGTTTAGACTTAGTTGACAGGGGGCGATCTCCATCTCGGCCAGAATCCAGGCAAAGTAGGGTTGAATTGGCAACCGGAGTCCGCACTCAAAGAAAGCTGGAAGAAGGGCCACCGAACCTTCATCAGGTTGACTAGCACGATCCATTGGTCCGGGGACTTCAAGAGCGATATCTATCGGAATATCGTAGCGTTGTCGAAGCAGTGCGAGGTCATCCTCAGTTATATTGGAAGGCCGATTCATATCCAGAGCCGCGCTACCAAGATCACCGGGCTCTGGATCCCTCCGGGGGACCCTCTGGTGATAAGTATCTTGCTCAACTTCGGAAGGGGTAGGGGTAGTATCAAGGTCTTCCACACTGGGTGCCCCCGAACCCGAGGAAAGCTCCTCAGCAGGGGGATTCGAGGGTCCCACAGGTATTAAAGAGGAAGATTTGTTGTCAGACATTCCTGACATTCGAAGAAATGGAAAAGAAGGGGGGAATCAGTCTATAACTAAAAAACTACTCAGAGCCGCCGTCTCAACTAGGCAAGTGGGTTCTAAGTGCCCTAAGCAAAAACCAACAAGCTATAAATCTTCCCTAGCAACATTCAAAAATAACAACAGATTCACAACACACAACTGCGAAGAGGTCGTTCAGAAGACTTACTTGTTCTTTTCGGAAAGGTTAAAGGTTGTACAGTACGGTTTGCCCGTCCCTTATGTTCACAGGTCACGGCGGAGAGAGAGAAAGAAAATCCGCGGTTAAAAGAAACTCCAATAGCACTGAGTTGAACGAGTCACGGTTGGAACAAGGGAACATTTACAGGTAGGAAGAAAAAATTGCCAAAAGGATTGCACAGTGAAAGCCTCGTCCTCCTATAGCCATGATCAGGACGCTCGTGGCCGTTGGATCAAAATAAGAAACCCGGATGAACGCCAAGTGTCAAACCGCAAAAGAGATCTGCCAAAATTAAACAGACGGTTGAGATCAGCGCACTGTGAAGACGCCTCTACACGGTCGATTCGCTTCCTTTTTGGCGGGAACCCGACGGATGTTCGACAAGTGTCGAAACTAGAAAAAACCCTAAAGATGATTTGATGGGCATTTAAACAGACATGACTGTTGCGCGTCTCAAGAAAAGGCGATGAAAAGGGGCGACGGAACACTTTAGAACCGGTCGACCTCCACCAGAATAAATCGGCACACCGTCTTTATATAGTTCCCGGCACCAACTTGCATACTCGTTGGAACCGAGAACTAGGGGACAGATGTTGATGGTGTTTTCAGGCACTATGTTATTTAAGCAGCACGATAGGGGTAAAAAAGGTAATTCACTTCTCAGTCAAAATCATTAATGCCGACCCGACCACTAAGAGCCAAACAGTAAGAGGTCGAGCACTTGATGATAGGTGACCGACCACTTTTGTTCAGATAAACCGGGCACTATCAGGTCGACAGCAGCATTCTCAGTACAAAGAACTATCATGACCGACCTCATGAAGACCGACCATATGGCGAGACATGCTCAAGAAGATGACACCCTATTCTTGCGGATAAGATAAATAAGTTATCCTACTTTCACAAGGAAAAGTAATGAGTCAGAATCCAAAAAGGATAAGAAAAGTGAAAGCAATATTAGACTATGAATCCTTACAATAGGAGAAAACTGATTCGACCAGGAATTCTTATACGAATAGGAATCTGATTTCTGTACTATTATAAATAGAAGGGCAGAATATGTGTAATGGGATCAGAATCATCAAGCCCTGACTTGTAAAAAAGAAAAAGAGCTCTGGAAAAGCGTGTTTGAGTAATAAAAATATCATCATGTTTGTGTCCGTGGACGTAGGTCGGATCCAAATCCACCGAACCACGTTAAATCCCCTTGTTGATTGGTGTATTTATCTGTTTTCTGCTAAATTTGCCTTTGATCTCCCATAACCAAACAAATTCACTATTGAATGAGGATTTCCTCGGGAGTGATATTCCCATATTGCCCCGAGACCAAAATCCACCGTCAACAGGGTTACTAAATAATTTTACTCCTTCAAAGAGATTATCATAAAAGAAAATCATATTATTTAATAATCCTTTAGGGATTATTAGTATTTTTTTATCAATCATGAATGCAAAATTGATTTTTCAAAATATATTTATGATACATGTTCTTGTCAGTATATCAAACGCGAAGCATGCAAAAATCGGACACTAAAAAGTTGATAATAAAACAACTAAGTTAATAATGTAATTAGGCCTAAAAATTGAATATTTGTTAATGACCAAATTTAATCTACACATGCCTTAGTGATCATTACAACAAATATCAATCCATCATTCATATTTGTTTTAGAACAATAATAATTTGAATGAAAATATATCTATTCAATTCCTATATAAATCAAAATAATTGTTAGTTATAATAATCAAATGAGACAAATATTTTGATTACTATATTATCTATTTTCTCTAAAGACTCCACCGATAACGTACAAAATAATAATATATGTTAAGTGATATAACAATATAATAAGAATTACAGAGAGAGACAATATAGAGATAAATTATAAGAGAGAATTTTTATTTAATCTTTGTACATCGGTTTTTGCATAAAAATACTTTATATTGGGTGAGATAATCTCACGTGCAATAAAAGCTTTGCGATTCTCACACTCACCTAAACCTACAACTATATGCACAAATTCACTTCTCAACTAAACTCCCCCGTTAGATATGGTAAAAATCTCAATGCAGATGAAATTCAATTTTTAACGATCAAGTATGAGTATAATTTTAAATTCTCGTATGAATATAAGCTTACACGGGACTAATATATTATAGCCAAATACAAATATAATTTTCACACCTATTAATTAAACATAATAAATATGAAATATTAACATCGAGTATCATATCCGACCGGTGACAATCCCACCCCGAAGACGTATCACATTCCTGATTACTGCCACGCCACTACCAAATAACATTCCAGCATCCAATCAACCTTGTCGGAAAACAACACTTCAACGGCCCAAAATATCCCACCTTCCGTCTCATCATTGGTGTCAAAGTCACATCAAACTTCAGCACTTCTTTCATTGCTCCACGTGTCACAACATCCGTGCCTCCTCTCTCTCTCTCTCTCTCATTATCTTCCAAAAAAAACCTCAACAACTCACAAAGCCCGTCTCTTAAATTGTGCAAATTCCTCAGAGAAACGACACTGCACACACTCACTCAATTAAAAAAATAAATATTAATTAAGGTAAAATCCTCCCTCTATTTTTCTTTGTATTTTGAACTGTAATGTTTTATTTCTTTTTTTTTTTTGTCTTTTTCTAATTATATTTTTAGTTTCAACAAATGTTTTTTTTTTTTTTTTTTTTCCATTCTTTAAAGTTGTTATTAAATTAATTAGAATTTGGAAAAAAGAAAATATAATAACTCCACATATCTAATTAGGGTTAGATTTTCTAATTAATGAAGATGAAGTTGCTTTGCAATTCGAATTCTAGCTTAGATCTGTGTTTTTTTGTAAATTTAATTTTGACTTAAATGGGTTTAGGGTTTTCCTTTGGATTTTTAATTTTTATATCTGTTGAAGGTTTTTGATGGGGGTTTTTAATGAGTTGTAATGATCGTTTAGTTTATTTATCTGGGTTGATTGATTTTTGAGCTAAGACGTGAAGTTACAGTTAAAGGTGGAAACTTTGTTGGTTTTGTGTTAAAAATAGAACCTCTCGATTGCTTTTTACAGTGTTTGATAAGAAATTGGATCTGAATTCTTCTAAGTTATATGATAAAAGAAGTAGGGCTAGTCTGATCTAAGATCAATTTGGATGGTTATGAAGAACACTTTTGTTTGGTGGTTATTGATTGTGAGCTTTGTAGTTTTACTATTACTTATTTACTTGATAAGATTCTTAAAATTGGGATATATAGAAGGAAACTTTTGATTTTTCCCCCATGGTTGCAATTTCTTTCAAGCTATTATGTCCCATTTTCATTTTTCATTTTAAATTGTTTGTTTTGAAAATTGGAGTAATGTATGGTTTAATTTTCATGGCTATATGAATTTTGAGTCTTTTGAGTGTTTTTCTGCACTTGGTATTAAAATGAGGATTTTATATATGATTTACTAACCCTTCATTTAATTTGGTTAACTTTTAGATCTTTAGTTAAAGAAAGGAAGTTAAAGGAAGCGGAGTGATATTCTTCTGATATATACTTCACTTACATGGAAGTATAAGACATTTAAGATTGGGGTCAACTATTATTATTACTCGAAACAAGTACAGGATCCCAAATGAACTTCAAGAACATTGGTGATGCATCACATGGGGATGGAAAGCAACCTGGGAATTTCCCATTGGCTCGACAACCTTCAGTATACTCATTGACCTTTGAGGAGTTCCAAAACTCCTGTGGTGGACTCGGGAAGGATTTGGGATCAATGAACATGGATGAACTACTGAAAAACATATGGACTGCTGAAGAGAGTCAAGCTATGACTTCTTTAGCAGCAGGTGCTGCTGGAGAAGCAAATGTCCCTGGTGGGAATTTACAGAGACAAGGATCACTAGCTTTGCCTCGGACATTGAGTCAAAAGACTGTTGATGAAGTTTGGAGGTACTTCATTAAAGAAGGTAGCGGTGATGCTAAAGATGTGAGTGGTGGAGGTGGAGGATCAAATGTACCACAAAGGCAACATACTTTGGGAGAGATGACTTTGGAGGAGTTCTTGGTGAGGGCAGGAGCAGTGAGAGAAGATACTCAACAGATTGGTGGTAGGTTTAATAACGGTGGATTCTATGCGAATGATAACAATACTAGTTTAGATTTTGGGTTTCAGCAGCCAAGTAGAAACAGTGGGTTGATGGGCAACTGGATAATGGAGGACAGCAATTCCGTTCCTAATCAGCCTCCAAGTTTAGCATTGAATATAAATGGAGCAAGACCCTCTCAACCACCACAGCAACAGCCGCAACAGCATCAGTACCAGCTTCAGCAGCAGCAGCAGCCGCTGCTGCTACAGCATCTGTATGAGCAGAAGCAACAGCCACAACCACAGCAGCCGCAGAGACCACTATTCCCCAAGCAAGCAACTGTGGGTTTTGCCTCTCCTATGAATTTGGTGAACACCACACAGCTCTCTAGCCCTGGAGGAAGGGGTTCAGTTGTTTCTGTCACTAAACCATCTATGAATACCAACTTAGTTCAGGCTGGTGGTTTGCAAGGTGGAGGAATGGGCATGGTTGGTTTAGGAACAGGGGGTGTTACCCTTGCAACTGGATCTCCTGCAGGTCAGGTCGCTAAGAATGCTGCTGATACACCTGCACCATCACCAGTTCCTCGTGTATTTGGCCGGGGAAGAAAAAGCAGTGATCTGGAAAAAGTAGTTGAGAGGAGGCACATAAGAATGATCAAAAACAGAGAATCAGCTGCAAGATCAAGGGCTTGCAAGCAGGTGAGTATGGCGGTTGAACCTTGATGTTTCTTCTCAGTTTCTAGATATTATTTCTTTGAGTTGGTTATTTTCCTTTTAAATTAACATGTTTGCCAGTAACCTATAATTTTATGCTCATTCTTAAAGTTGCATTTTAAGGATTGTAATGTTTGCCTTATGAATTGTAGCTTTTATGCTCCTCTTCTCTCTTAAGAAACCATTGTTGACTTAACGTGCTATAAATTATATGTTATCAACTAATGTTTTGTAGAAAAGTTGACGTGCATATGACCCATAACAAATTTGAGTAGGATTGACTCAAGTTACTGCTACTGCATTTTGCACTCTGAAACACAATGTCTGGTTCCAATTCAGTTTATCCTTGAATAATATTACTCTCTTCCCCTGTGTTTCAGTCTGAAAATAGAAGTCATGATTACTTTATCTGATTATGTGACTGTAGTTCATATGTACCCATCTCCGTTAAAGAAAATATTTGGGTTTTAAATGATATACAATCGACCCTTGTTTTTTCTTTTCGTTTGATTAAAGGTTGATTTTTATATTGATTATGATGGAGTTGTAGAATTAAGGTAAAAAAGTTAGAAATTCTCCCGTTAAAAGTTTTTATCTTTGTACCTCTCTTTTTTTCCCCTTTTATAAACATACTGCAACTGATCCATCTCAGTGGAGGAAGATGTTTAAACTCTGTAAGATGGATAATGTCAATCCTTGAGTTATGTCAAGAGTTCTTTCGCTGTATGGATATACACAACTCTGTTAGCTATTGAACGTTTGTTTGAACATGGAAAAACTGATCTACACTATGTGTTACTTTCTATTCGGGTTTCTGGGCAGGCCTATACATCGGAACTGGAAGCAGAGGTTGCTAAACTTAAGGAGTTGAACCAAGATTTGCAGAGGAAACAGGTGCATTTTCTTCACCAAATCAAAATATTGTTTCTTAAGTAAAACTTTGTGTTATGGCAAACCCTCTTGACCCAGGTTTTGTTGTTGCAGGCAGAAAACATGGAAATGGAAAGGCAGAAGGTACTTGCTCCTTTACTTTTATCATTGCCTTGTTCAGTTTATTTTAATGCATTAAAATAAACCAGCAGTCTTTGGTTCTATATTTATTTTCTATGATCTCCGTAACTTGTCAAATAAAATAGATGTCCAACAAAATCATACTGTTTATCTGGTACTGAAAATGCAACTAATTTACTGCCTTACTTGAAACTTCATCAAATTACCCATAAAGCAAGAGTCAAACAGTGTTCCTTCGATAAAATTTTGCATTATGATGGTTGATTCTAGATAAATAAAAGGAAGTTTGTTTCCTTTACTAATTATTTTCTCTGTTGTGGCAGATTATTGAGAAAATGAAGCAACAATGGGGAGGCAAAGTCTTTTGCTTGAGGAGGACACTAACAGGCCCTTGGTAGATTAAATGAGGTGAACTGCTGATTGTGGAAAGTATGTTTGAAAAAGCCATCTTGGCAATTGATATGGTACGAGAACTGGGGTGCGCATCTGTGATCTATATCTCATACTATGGAGTGGAGGTAGCTGTATGTATAGTACCTAAGTGTTGTAAATTATTAACAAAAATTAGTTTTATATCGTACATCAAACTTCTTATATGTAAAACTTCAATTTGCTTCTCGTTTGATCACAGGATTGTAGGATAGTTAAGCAAAATGTACGCGTAAGTGTGTTTTTATCATCTACTTGTGGATTTGGTAAGTCTCGAACCTTCTTCAGAATCGAGCTTTTAGTATTTTACAATCACATTTGCATTTCTCACTACTAAGAATACAGCATCAGGAACAATGTTTATTGTTTAATTACTTCTTGTAGCTCTCAAGTCTAGTTCTTTAATTTATTTGGTTGTCAGCAACTTATAAAGAGATCTCAGATAAGGTGGATGCATTATCTCGATTCAACAATGGCGTCCGCCATTTGTGTTGATAATAAGATTTGGATTGAAGATCTTTAATAATTTGAGTTTTGTTAGGAAATACTGATCTGTTCTAAACTTGCCCCATGACATCCATATTTAGGGATGATGAGATTAGTCGGGTTCGGCCTCTGAATCCACATACCTTAAAAATCTGGATTCGGATGTGAGATTTACGTGAGATTTTTGGATCCACAATGATTCAGTTATGGAAATATAATCTTAATCCGGGGATCCAGATTGGAATACGCATCCATGTTCAGATAATTTTTTCCGAATCCAAATATAAATTTAGATTCTTAAAACTAAATTCGGATCCAAATCTAAATATAGCAAGATGTGTTAGGGGATCATGGGCTGAAGCTGACATGCAAGTAAATTGAAGTTGAGAATAATTGTTAGTTCATGAGGCTTTGCCTACCATATAACAGTATAATAATAATTAGGAGACATAGTCTACCATAAATCTTAATAATAAAATAAAGCAGTGAGTCACAAATTTAACGTGGTAAATCCCTCAATATGAGGGAAACATCCACGGGCAAATTTAGAAGGATTTCACTATAGTGAAAAGAATTTTACAACCTCTCTCTAAATACAAGGAGTGAACAATCTCACTCTCTCTTAGAATAGGAGAACTGCAACTCTCTCACAAACTCTTAAGAAGAAACTATATTTTCTCTCTTAGAATACAGATGATTTGATTGAGAATGAGATAAAGAAAATAATGAAATTAAACCTCTAATTTCATTATTTTCTTTATCCCATTTTCAACCAAATCATTTGCATTCTTATAGAGAAAATATAATTTCTTCTTAAGAATTGTGAGAGAGTTGTAGTTCTCGTATTCTAAGAGAGAGATTGTTCACTCCTTGTATTTAGAGAGAGATTGTAAAATTTTTTTCACTATAGTGAAATCTTTCTACATTTGCCCTTAAATATTAACAAATTAGAATTCACTATTTACACAGTGAATCTCATGCCTATAAATAGAGACTTCATTTAATTATTTTCTTTATCCCATTCTCAACCAAATCTCTGTATTCTAAGAGAGAAAATATAGTTTATTCTTAAGAGTATGTGAGAGAGTTGAAGTTCTCGTATTCTAAGAGAGAGTGAGATTGTTCACTCCTTATATTTAGAGAGATGAAAAATTTTTCCATTATAGTGAAATCCTTCTACATTTACCTGTAGATGTTTCCCTCATATTGAGGGATTTACCACGTTAAATTTGTGTCTCATTGCTTTATTTTATTGTTAAGATTTATGGTAGGCTAAGCCTCCTAATTATTATTATTGTACTGTTATATGGTAAGCAAATCCTCATGAACTAACAATTATTCTCAATTTCACTTTACTTGCGTGTCAGTTTCAGCCCACGATCCCTTAATAGTGGTATCGGCTCTTCAGAGTCAGGGCTACTATTCACATATACTGTATAATATTATTCACATATACAGTACTATTCATGTACACGATACTATTCACATATACGGTGTTCACGTATACGGTACTAATCACGGTGAAATAGTAAAATTCAGTCTATGTGAGAAGCTGCTCGTCATCAGAAACATGGCAGGAAAGTTCGAAATTGAGAAGTTCAAAGAGCAATTTTTCCCTATGGAAGCTTAAAATAAAAGCAATCTTGAGAAAAGACAATTGCTTAGCAGCAATTTGAGAGAGCAGATGGAATGACTGATGAAAAATGGAAGGATATGGATGACTCACAACGCTATAGGCAACTTGCATCTAGCCTTAGCAGATTCTGTGTTATCCAGTATTGCAGAGAAGAGGACTGCAAAAGAGATTTGGGATGCACTTACCAAATCGTACGAGGTCAAGTCACTACAAGACAAGATCTTCTTAAAGAAGAGACTTTACACTCTTCGAATGAGTGAGTCCACATCAATGACGGATCACATCAATAACTTGAATACATTATTTTCCCAACTCACTGTGTTGGATTATAGTATATCAACAAATGAACGTACGAAGATTCTACTTCAAAGTCTGCCTGATTCGTATGATCAACTTATCATCAACTTGACAAGTAATGTTGTCACTGGTAATCTAGTTTTTGACGAAGTTGCAGCTTCTGCTCTGGAATAAAAGCCTAGGCGCAAAAATAAGGAAGATAGATCATCTAGTTCGCAACAAGTAGAAGCATTGACGATGACAAGAGGGAGATCGACGGACGTGGCTCAAGTGAGAGTCAAAATCATGGCAGATCGAAATCAAAAAGTAAGAAGAATGTTAAATGCTACAACTGTGGCAAGAAAGGACACGTCAAGAAAGATTGTTGGAATCTGAAGAATGGTGGAGAAAAAGCTCTTGTTGCAACAAAATCTCAGGGATGTGTTGCAAGTACTTCTGAAGAAGGTGGCACACTTTATAGTGAAGTAGCAATGATGTCCAATAATAGCAGAAAACAACTAAGTGATGCTTGGTTGGTTGATTCTGCAACAACATGACATATGACCTCTAGGAGAGAGTGGTTATGTCATTATGAATCTCTCTGGAGGATCGGTTTTTCTAGGTAATGATCATGCCTTGAAAATTGTTGGGATTGGAGCCACCGAGATAAAGATGTACGATGATACTATTCGCATCGTACAAGATGTTCGACATGTTGTAGGAATGAAGAAAAATCTTATGTCAGTTGGACAGTTAGATAACCTCGGATACAAGACCGTTATTGAAAACGAGGTATTAAAAATGGTGAAATGAGTACTTACAGTTTTGAAAGCTGAAAAGATTTCAGCAAATTTATATATGCTCTTAAGAGACTCGATTCATGAAGCATCTGAATGTGTAGCATCACTGGATTTTGGAAAGGAAGCTTCTATGTTGTGGCACCAGAAACTATGTCACATGTTAGAACATAGAATGAAGATTCTCGTCAATCAAAAGCTACTCCCAGACTTGAAAGCATTTAGTCTATCGTTTTGTGAGCATTGTGTTACAAGTAAGAAAAATAGATTAAAATTCAGCAAGTCAAGTGCTCAGAGTAAAATCATTTTACAATTGATTCACTGATGTTTGGGAAGCACCGGTTCAATCTTTGGGGAAAGAAAAACATTTTGTATCATTTATTGATAACTTTTCTAGAAGATGTTGGGTGTACCCGATCAAAAACAAGTCAGATGTGATGCCGATTTTTAAAAATTTCAAAGCACAAATTGAAGTTGAAACTGGAAGGAGAATAAAGTGTTTAAGGACATATAATGGAGGAGAATATTGCAGCAAGAATTTTGATGCATATTGTCAGCAAGAAAGCATCAAAAGGCAAACTACTACATCATACACTCCTCAACAAAATGGTGTGGCGGAAAGGATGAATAGAACGCTGCTGGAAAGAGTAAGAGCTATGCTCAGAGCAGCTAGTCTACCAAAATGCTTTTGGGCAGAAGCAGTTCATACAACATGTTATGTTGTAAATAGATCTTCATCAACTGCCAATGATTTGAAAACACCGATGGAGATGTGGAGCGGAAAACCAACTAATTACTCATATCTTCACATTTTTGGTTGTCTTGTGTACGTGATGTACAACGCTCAAGAAAGAACAAAACTAGATCCAAAATCTAGAAAATGTATTTTCTTGGGTTATGCTGATGGAGTAAAGGGGTATCGTTTGTGGGATCCTACTACCAACAAGATCATCATCAACAGAGATGTGATATTTGCAGAAGAACAACTGCAGAAAGAATGAAATGATAGCACTCCAAAAGAAAGTACAGAGACTAATAGTACTGGTGGAAAATAATCCAGAACAAGAAAATTCAGATTCTTCTTAAGCAGCACCAGTGCACGAGGTACCAGAACCAATTGAGTTTGAAGCTTCTGAAGTTCGTCGATCAACTCGAGAGAGAAGACCTCCAGGTTGGCACTCAGAGTATGATATGTAGAGTAACATTACATACTGTCTTCTAACAGAAGATTGAGAGCCATCAATTTTCCATGAAGCTACAAAAGATGTAACTGCATCTTTGTGGAGGACAGCAATGCAAGAAGAAATAAAAACTTTACATAGAAAAAATACATGGGATCTAGTACCATTACCACGTGGAAGAAAATCCATTGGTAAAAAATGGGTCTACAAGATCAAGCGAGATAACAATGATCAAGTGGAGTGGTATCGTGCACGATTGGTGGTGAAAGGATATGCTAAAAAAGAAGAGATTGATTTCAACGAGATATTTTATCTGGTGGTTTGTGCTACTTTTGACCTACATCTGGAACAGTTAGATGTGAAAAATGCATTTCTTCACGGAGAACTTGAAGAAGAAATTTATATGCTCCAATTAGAAAATTTTGCTGAAATAGGCAAGGAGAACTTGGTTTATAGGTTGAACAAATCTCTATATGGTCTCAAACAGGCGCCGAGATGTTGGTATAATAGATTTGATTCCTTCATTATTTGTCTTGGGTATAACAGACTCAATTCAGATCATTGTACATATTACAAGAGGTTTGGAAATAATGACTTTATTATTTTGCTGTTGTATGTGGACGACATGTTAGTAGCAGACCCTAACAAAGATCGAGTCCAAGAATTAAAGGCACAGTTAGCTAGAGAGTTTGACATGAAGGATCTGGGACTAGCAAACAATATTCTAGAGATGCAAATACACCGAGACAGAAATAACATGAAGATTCGGCTTTCTCAGAAAAACTACTTGAAGAAAAACTTACGGCGGTTCGACATGGAAGATTGTAAGCCAATTTCTACCCCACTTCCTGTTAATTTCAAGTTATCTTCTTTTATGTGTCCTAGCAATGAAGTTGAGAGGAATGAGATGTCTCGAGTACCGTATGCATCGGTAGTGGGAAGCTTAATGTACGCCATGATTTGTACAAGACCAGACATTGCACAAGCAGTGGGCGTAGTTAGTCGTTTTATGGCGAATCCTGGTAGAGAGCATTGAAATACTGTTAACAGGATCCTTAGATATATCAAAGGAACCTCAGATGCTGCATTATGTTATGGATGATCATAATTAGTTGTCAGATGCTACGTGGATTCAGATTTTGCAAGAGATATTGACAAAAGAAAATCCACCACGGGTTATGTGTTTGTACTTGCAGGAGGAGCAGTGAGCTAGATATCCAAGTTACATAGTGTTGTGGCTTTGTTTACAAAAGAAGCTGAGTACATGACAGCTACACAACCTTGTAAGGAAGCTAATTGGTTTCAAAGGTTATTGGAGGAGCTCGCACAAACAAGAGAAGATTCATTTGTTTTGTGACAGTCAGAGTGCTTTGTATATTGCAAAGAATCCAGCCTTTCATTCAAGAAAAAAACATATAGGGGTACAATATCACTTTGTTCGTGAAGTAGTGGAACAAGGCAGTGTGGACTTATTGAAGGTACACACCAATGAGAACCTTGCAGACGTAATGACCAAGCCTATCACTACATACAAGTTTATATGGTGTAGATCTCCTTATGACTTAACAGAAACGTAAGCAGCTTGAAGACGGCAAAATAGATTGGATGGTGTGGAAACTGATTGGTTCTCAATCAAGTTTTCAAATAGGAGAATTATTAGTCAATAAATCATTACACCGAAAGGTGTAATGATTTATGTTTATAAATAAGAATATAAACATAAATCATTACACCTTTCGGTGCAATGATTCATTAACTAACAAGGTGCAGATCCGAATTTGAATTTGGAATCTGACTTTTACACCCACGTGTTTATTATTAGATATAAGCAAACAAGTGGGTCCTACTTTTTACTTGCTTCGTTCTCAACTACGTCCGTCCGTTTTGTCATTATCAGAACCAGATTGGAGTGGAGATAATTAAAAAGGATTTTTTTTTTTTTTAAATCGGATTAGTCCTTATTGTTTGTTTGATGCAAAGAACTCTGAAACCAAACTTTTTAGATAATGCCCAACTTAAGCCCCATTTTAGTAACTTATGCCCGAAATCTTCATTTTGTTTTTCAATTCATATTCGCCATACTGAAAGAGACTTCACATGGACGATAAAAAAGATGGATTTGATGGAAATGGTTTTTAAAAAAATGTCCTTAAATAATATACTTGATTGCAGCCTTATCATCCTTCAAAATTATAATATCATGTTATATTTAATAGTCTCAAAATATAAAGTCATGGTCCCAAATATATTAGGGCCTACCCTATCTAATTGAAGTAATTATCATGCATATTAATAATTATTTTTTCTATTTTTGGATATATATGTCAAATGTCTTTGACCCTAACCTACCTTTGTACCTTTTGTAACAAAAAAAAAAAATGGTCCGATAACTTAAATTAAAATGCCACCTTTAATACCCCAAATGGGTCTCTTCCACTCAAGATCCTCTGCATGCGTGAATCTAGAGGTAAAAAGATTAATTTTAGATACTCTTTTATGATTATTTAGTCTGATTTGACTGTTTTTACTCTGTATTTTATTTTTTGGGGTATTTGTTGTTGTTTTTTAGCATTTCTATTATATATTTTTATTCATGTAATTTCTTTTTGGTTGGTGAGAATTGAGGGTGGAAAATTAAAAAAGGAAGAAATTGTTGCAGGAATGGATTTGCATCACATGACCCATTTTCCATTTTCGGTTGTTTAGTTTAGTCCTAGGAGTATGAAAAGATTCTAGCTTTATCGAGTACCAGCCAAAATGACTCTAGAATGCTTGGTGTAGATTTGTGGATCACAGTGCGAATTTGGACTTTATATTTTGATTCTGTTTTTAGCTGAAGTTTTAGGTAATTGAATTGGGTCTGTCTATTTAAGTTTTAACCATGAGATCTTAAAGATGCCGGCCTTGATTAGGTCATAAAGATTCTGTTCATATGCTTGGAGGCTGGGAACTGAAACATTTTTTTTTCATGTCAGCTTCTTTGCAAAAAAAAAAAAAAAAAGGGTAAGATTGCGTATGTTGAATCCTCCCCAGAGTTCACAGTATGTGAAGCCTCGTACGCTGGATCATCTTTTTTAGTTCATCCATGTCGAAAAGCTTGTTAAAGGATGATGTTGTTGGGATTTAACATTTTGCGGGTGTTACTTGCCTTGCCTTTCAGTGTGTGGTCATGTGTATGTTTTGCATTGTCGTATTATTGACATTGGTCCCCAAGGGGTGTGGCTTGGTGGTGTAGGGTGCAGGATCTCATCTTGAGGTTCTAGGTTCGAATCCAGGGGGTGCACTTCTTGTAAGAGCCTGGGACAGCCGGTGGTTTTACCTGCGCCGCGGCCCAGAATGGGTGGTTTGGTGGCGGAGTTTCCATCGTTTCCAAAAAAAAAAAAAAGTATTATTGACATTGTCCGGCTAGGATCTTGATAAGAGTGTTTCATGGGATTTATGGAAAATAAATTATATAAAATTGTGGCATTGGTATGTTGATTTGCTTGTTAAACACAAAAAAGATTGCATTTAGAACTTTCTCTTCAAATTTTAAAGACAAAATTTAGGATAAAAATTTTAGATAGACGAAACTTGAATAAACTTTACCATTTATGAATAACCACTTTTGGGAACTGCACCGGAAATGTCTTCGTTGCTACAAGAACAGTTATTGTCATGTTGAGTTCTATGCTTCTATTAGTTTCTCTTCAATGGAAGTTGAAAACGTATGATATACTTCATGGCTTGTATTGTATTGAGTATAGTTGTTAAAGATGCAAAGTGCACCGAGGCGACAAGGTTCTCCTACTGCCTAGGCGCAAGGCGCAATATGAGTTGCACACCTGATCGAAGTGAAATGCATGGTGTACCCCACATTTTTTTTTACCTTTTATATTAATTACAATTTGAATAATTCATATAAATTGTTTTTAATAAATTTATCTTATAAATTTTAACTCAGTGAGTAAATTTAACAATCGTATCACAATGAAAATAATCATAATTTAAAAAAAAAAAAGATTCAAAGTTATCAAATTCATAATTTATATAATATTTATTACTACTTATCTCCCGTTTAACTTTTAAACTTTGTAATCTTGGAACAGACCCAATAGCAAAAAAACCCTAGAGCTCATTTTCTTTATTTCTCCTCCTTCTCCTCTTGCCGCCGCCGACCACACCTTGACCACCAAGGTGTGGTCGGCGACCGGCCCTTTAACCCCCTTCCTTTCCCCATCGTAGCCCCCCTTCTTTTTCACCCCGATTTCCTCCACTTTCCCCACTGCAGCCCCCCTTCTTTTTCCTCCACTTTTCCCATCGCAGCTCCCCCTCCCCTTTCCCATTCTTCTTCACCCCGCTCCCCCTCTCCCTTTTAAGCCTCTTCCCTCCTTCTACCATTTTCCCCTTTTTCCCAACCCCTGTTTTTTTTTAAAAAAAAACCTAAACTTTTCTCACTTTCGTTCTCTTATTTTTCTGTGTTTTTTCCTTGTTTATGTTTCTTGTCATTTCAAGATTCCATCCTTTTGTGATGGTTATTTTGTCCAACTAGTTCTGATCTATGTTGGTTTTTGTGGTTTTTATTTTTCTGTTTTTATGCAGATATATGAGTCCTTACAACAATAAATAGAGGACTTACATAACTTTAGCTGATAGATCGAAGATTAAAAGAGAATTTTCTACAGATTTATTGCTGTTTATTTTGTAATGTTTTATTCAATTATTGTAATGGTCTTGTATTTACTTTATGCATTGTGCTTTTCTTTTCTAGTTAAAATTGTATTCACCGATTCATGTCGAGAGGTTGGAATAGGCCAATATCCGTAATTCCTCTAAGGCTTTATTAGAATTAGGTGTGAATCTGATTTTTTAGACTAGGCATGAGATCACATGATTATGGAGTTTTATGTTGTCAGATTTATTCTGATTAGGCTTGAGTCTTAGGTTTTGTTCCTAAGTTTTATATTTCGAGCTGATATGACCTTGTATTTACATCATTTGTGGTGTTTATTATGAATGAATTTCATATTTTCAAAAAAAAAAAAAAAACTTTTAAACTTTGTAATATGTGCAATGATGTGATATATGCAATTGTTCATGTCAATTTTCAAAAGGTGCACAATCTTGGGCTTTGTGCCTAGGTGTTGTGAGGCACACGTCTGGGAATATGAGTTGAGCCTATAGTGAGCCTGAATGAGAGGCGCGCCTAGGCGCATGCCAAGGCATGCCCAATGTTGTTAAAGGCGCAAGGCACGCGCCTGATGAATCTAAGGCGCAAAATGCTACAAACATATGTAAAAATGCATAGAAAATAATATACAAGTGAATTAAACTATCAATTAGCAATAAATGATTTTTAACTATTATTTTGAGAGTTCCAATCCAAAGTTTCATATATAAATCACAAATTCATACCCAAAAGCAAGAGTTTCATATCCAATCTATATATAATCTCATCTAAATCACAAGTTCATATTTAAAAGCAATAGAGTGACATATGCAAAAGCATAAAGTTCATCAAAATTATAAAATTTCAACTTCCAATCAAAAAGCACATCGTTCTGCTGTTGTAAATAATAGCAGAAGCCTGGTGTTGTTATTTACAACAACAAGTAGGCTACTGTTGTTGTAATAACAGCATCAGCACCAACCAAGAAAAAAAAATTAAATATTAGAACAGCAAGCAGAAGAAAATAGTAGTAGTATAGTAAAAAAATAAAAAATAAAATAAAATATAAGAAAAGATTAACAAATATAACACATCTCTTTTTATTCACTTAGGAGACTGTCAACAATGGAGATTGGGGACTGTGGAGATCTGAGTGAGGGTTGGGTGATTTGGCTCGTGAGGGAGATTGTGAGTGAGCTTTAGGTTTTAGAGGAAAAAATGAGGTGACTTTGGGAGGGTATTAAAATCGGCATTTTAGGGTTTTTTGGCTTCTTCAATAGTCGGATTTTGGGTCATTTGGGCTGATTTGAGTCGGATTTGAACGGGCTGGATCAAAGATACAAATAGATCTTTTCAGGTGCCTTAGGCGCGCCTTTTTTGAAGGTTTCAATCTCGCCTCGACGCTTAGACGCGCACCTAAAGCATGTCGCCCCGCCTTGGCCTCCTTTAGGCGCAAGGGTCGTCCCTGCATATAGGCGCTCCTCGGGCGCACCTGAGGCACGCCTTTAGCAACATTGCATGCTGCATGCCTTTAATAAGAGAGATTCTTTGTGCAACGGTGGTGTGGATGACGTGGTACCACATGCCAATTAAAAAATGACATATAGAGTTTCTTCACCTATTTTTTAGTTGTTTTTTAATTTTTAACACGCGTGGCAGTTGATGATTGACTTGTTACATGGGTGACGTGGTACTACTGTTGCATAGAAGAATTTCTCCTTTAATAACTATATGTTGAGTGCTAGGTATAAGTGAGATATGTGTAATATGTTAGAGGACGATATCCTAATCGTAATATGTTGCTTGTGCAGATGCAGTGGTCACCAAAGACTCATGGGAAAAATCGATCCTGCACAGCGATACTCCTGTTCTTGTTGAATTTTATGCGAGTTGGTGTGGGCCTTGCAAGATGGTTCATCGAGTGATTGCAGGAGACTTAAATGCTTTATGCTCAATGCAGATTCAGACTTAACAATTTCCGAGGACTACGAAATTAAGGCTGTACCTGTGGCTTTGCTCTTTAAGAATGGAGAGAAAAGTGAAACAGTGGTTGGAACCATGCCTAAGGATTTCTAAATTTCTGCCATTGAGAAGGTTCTGAAGTCATAAACATGATCGGGTCTGTTCGGGCTGTGTAATTTTCTTTTGGGTTACGAGTACATTTCATGTACATCCTCTAGATGTTGCTTGTCCATTGCCAGTTATTCCACCATAGTTGCTGGA
Source organism: Zanthoxylum bungeanum (assembly GCA_019454045.1). Classification (NCBI taxonomy): domain Eukaryota; kingdom Viridiplantae; phylum Streptophyta; class Magnoliopsida; order Sapindales; family Rutaceae; genus Zanthoxylum; species Zanthoxylum bungeanum. Next base: position 24,825 of record SKCR01043477.1, on the reverse strand, counting down.
CTGTTACTAGTTTTACTTTTACCAGACGATGTTTTGTAAATCTGTGCTTATTTTTCTTGCCCATCAATTGTGTATTCAAGCAGCATGTCATGTCCATGGATTAATGCTTTTGGATCAAATCAGTGGCTTTAAAATTGGAATCATTTTTACTAAACTTACAGCTTTCTCCACCTTAAGATGATTTTTTGTACCTAGCTGGTTGATCAAGCTTATCCCAATTCGACTTAACAAACGAGCCATCGAATTCAAATCTATACTCACGGGACAGCTCAGTTTTTATGTTGAATTGTTTACCAGTTGTGATTGGTAGTCATAAAATAAGGTTTTATTTGATATGATTTTTTAAGTAGAGTTTCTTTATTAGAATTGTTTTCTAGAAATAGAGTTATCTACTAATTTTTTCTTTTGCCACACCACCGTATTTCTGAATACACCCCTTATTTGCAGTTTCATTAATACACCTATATTTTGAATCCCCATTATTCCAATCCCTTTACTTGCTGCGTAGGCGGAGCAAGAGAAGCAAGAGAAGCCTAATTGAAAAAAAGGGTAGTTAATGTTTCGCTCTTTCTCTGCCGTTTCTTTCTCATTCGAGGGACAGAGCGTTTCAATGATGAGCATAGGGGTATTAATGGAATTAAAATAGATTTTGAGTTTCTTCAGAATTATTTGGGGTGCCAAAAGCTCTGCTCTTTAGTTTTTTTTTTTTCCCTCATTAGTTTCTACTCGTTCTTTTACCACTGTGGAATTAGGGTTTTAGCTTTTGAGTTTTGCCCGTAATCCTATTGCCTCTAAGAAGTAGGCGCTTTTTCTTTCTTTAAAATTTGTTACTTTTACTCTCTCTCTATATATTTTTTTTTCCTGTTTTAATTTTTGATTATGCCTTATTTTTGAATGTCAACTATAATATTCTTGTAAATGGTTGCCACTAGAGTTCGTTTTAGACTTGGCTTGGAAATTAACCATGAGACTGAATGCAGCAATTTAGTAAAGAAAAAGGACTCCTCTGGATCTGGGCAAAAGGCTATTGACCAAAGCCGAAACATCAAAGTTAAAAATCTTTCAGTTCAAACTTCAAAGCTTCAAGTTGAGGTTTTTTTTTTCCAGAATAAAAATCAACCCAAAATCCAATATTCCCCAAGAAAATACAGCTTCCTTCATCCCCAGGTTTGGTTTGTTGTATTTTCTTTTACTATTAATAACACAATGAAAACTCATGTATATATTTTATTTTAATTTAATTTCCGGGGTTTTATATTGGATATTTTCTAGTGGTAATTATATCTTTTTTATCAACTGTTGCTGGTCAGGATCTGGTTATTTGGGAATATGGTGTAAGGAACTTAATTTAAAGAGAAGCAGGGGTTTCAATATGAGGTATGCTTTATTTTTTCTCTGTTTTAGTATTGATGTAGGTGTACTTGTAGTTATATTAGTTCTGTGATTGTTTCTTTCTTTACCTTTCTTGGTTTCGGTTTATTTTGGTTACTGAGAAAACGCTAGGAATTTCGATTGAAATTAGACTTTTGATTTCTAGGTGTCTTCTTTTTGGAGTCAATGCCTCAAAGGGCAATAGAAGAAATTTCTTTTATTCATAGCCATAAACATAAAAATTCCAATATTTAGAATCCAAGACAGTAGTCATTGTTCAGTTAATTAAACCCATAAGGATTCAAAAGAAGTGGAATTTTTAAGTTTAGGAGCATTAAGCAGTTTAATAGTCATATTCAAGTTATGCCATGTCATTTAATCTAGATTCAGGATATATAAACTTACATAAAAATATTAAAAAAAAAGGAAAATATAAGTTCAATTCTTATCACTGTTGTCAAAGGCGCGCCTAGGTAGAGGTGACAGCCATTGCGCCCAGAGGGTGGCTAGGCGAGGCGACGTGTATCAGGCGCTCGCCTAATGCCAATGAGTTAGGCGCGCCTCAGGCGCCTGATGCGAAAAATTTTGATTTTTGACCCGATTTCGTTGATTAAAGCTTACTTTTTTTTTTTTTTACCGTTTTTGGTTTTTTTCCAGCAGAGAGAGTTAAAAAGAAGAAGAACAACAATAAATCTCATAATTTAATTTAATTTATTTACTTTTGACATGACTCGTAGATAATTTGTTGGGATCGTTAAAAATTATAAGAAAAATTTATATTTTGTAAAATATAAATGTTTACCATAATAATTAATAATAGATCAAACATTTATAATTATTGGGGACATAATTTTAACCAAAAGATTATACTAGTCAATAACAAAATTGTACATAAGACAATATAAGTAAATATTAATATCTTAGTTATTATAGCAACTTAGTTATGAAAATAGTGATGTATATAAATTTAATTGAGTGCAATAATTTATAAATGTTTTGTCATAATTTGGTCAAAATATTAAAAAATACTCAAAACAAAATGATTAGAAGAATATACACGTTCCTCAGCTTCCTCTTTCTAATTGAAAAATTATATATACAAATATGCGCCTCACATTCCTCAGGCACGCGCCTAGGCTCCAAGACTTTTTGCGCCTCGGTGCGCCTTGCGCCTTTAATAACACTGATTCTTATTGAGTGAACCTAAATACACCTTCTCGTGTTCCTCTTGCACTAAGAAAATGGGTTTAGCTAAACTGCTAAATGCCATCGTTTCAGTTCTTTCGCAAGTTTCGGCCTAGTTAATGTTTTTTCTTACAACTTTCTCTCTCCCCTTGTAAAACCCTAATCATCGGAAACCCCAAAGCTTAATCTATCTATTATGTGAAACATTTTCTAAAGCAATTTTGATTATTGGGTTGCTATATCACACTGAATTTACATGTATGTTCGGGTACAATAACTCCCTGTCTTTTGAAAAAAAAAAAAAAAAAAATTTAAACTCTGTTTATATGCTGTTAAAATGTGGGACAATGAAAGAAATTCAGTGCCTTCACTTCAGAACTTTTCATCTTTTCATATTTTTTCCTGAATTGGGGTCTCTCTCCAGAATCTGGAACAATGTAAAAGTTTACAATTGTTGATTTATTTAGAATTTATTTTTAGCTCTGTTTAATTACTGAGAAAGTGTAAATTATTTCATAATTGTAACTACTTTATCTTATTTTTGTGTACAACTATCAGCGACCCTCATAGGTTCATATATAGTTAATGAGGAAAAAATTTGCGCACTGTGATTTATGTGTGTAGTTTTTCTTTTTCATTTTTTTGTAGTTTTCATGTTCATAATGTCTTTGGCCTTTTTTGATTGTTGCTAATTTTATTTTTGTTTTTATTATTTTTATACATAGATTGGGTCTGAGCTGCAACAATAGACGGCTTTCCAAGTTCTTGCCATTGCTTCAATCCCATTGCCCATTGTTTTCAACAGCTACAAATTCTTTGAAAATTACCCCTAATGACCATGAAAATGAGCGTAGAGGGATTGATTTTGATGTTCTATTCCAATCCTGCACTAAATTACACCTTGTTAAGAGTCTTCATGGGCTTCTTGTGGTGTCAGGGAAGATCAAGACTGTGTTTAGCTCCACGAAGCTTGTCACTTATTATGCCAACTTAGGTGATATCTCATTTTCTCGCTATACTTTTGATCGTGTCCCTTGTAAGAATGTCTATACCTGGAATTCGATGATATCTGCTTATGTTCGCAGTGGGCAACACTGTGAAGCTGTAAATTGTTTCTACCAGTTCTTGTTGACTTCAGGTCTTCGACCTGATTTCTATACCTTTCCTCCTGTGTTGAAAGCTTGTAGAAATCTAGTTGATGGGAAGAAGATACATTGCTTGGTTTTAAAGCTGGGTTATGAATGGGATGTCTTTGTGGCTGCTTCATTGTTACACATGTATTGCAGGTTTGGTTTAGCAACTGTTGCTCGTAAATTATTTGATGATATGCCAGTTCGAGATAACGGATCTTGGAATGCAATGATTTCTGGGTACTGTCACAGTGGGAATTCTGTTGGGGCTTTAGATGTTCTTGATGAAATGAGATTAGAAGGGGTTAGCATGGATCCGGTTACTATTGCGAGTATTCTTCCTGTTTGTGCACAATCAGAAGATATTTTAAGTGGGTTGTTAGTTCATTTATATGTCATAAAGCATGGATTGGAATCTAGTTTGTTTGTGTCCAATAACTTGATTAACATGTATGCAAAATTTGGTATGATGGGGCATGCGTTGAGGATTTTTGATCAAATGATGGAGAGAGATGTTGTCTCATGGAACTCACTAATTGCTGCATATGAGCAATGTAATGATCCAATTACTGCATATGTTTTTTTTACCAAGATGCAACAAGATGAAACTCAGCCTGATTTGTTGACGATAGTGAGCTTGGCTTCAATTGTTGCTCAATTGAATGATCGTAGAAATAGCAGGACAGTTCATGCATTCGTCATGAGGAGAAGTTTTCTTGTGGAAGATGTTATTGTTGGAAATGCAGTTGTTGACATGTATGCCAAGTTGGGTATTATGGATTCTGCTCATGCAGTTTTTGAGGGACTCCCTGTAAAAGATGTGATTTCATGGAATACTTTAATCACAGGCTATGCTCAAAATGGTCTTGCAAGAGAGGCAATTGAAGTGTTCCAGATGATGGAGGAGTGCAATGAGATAACCCCAAATCAAGGGACTTGGGTAAGCATTCTACCTGCTTATTCTCATGTAGGAGCCTTGCGACAAGGGATGAAAATTCATGGACGGGTGATTAAGAACTGTCTCTACTTGGATACTTTTGTAGGAACTTGCCTTATTGACATGTATGGAAAATGCGGGAGAATAGATGATGCAATGTCCTTATTCTACCAAGTGCCAAGAAGTAGTTCAGTCTCTTGGAATGCCATAATATCATGTCTTGGTGTTCATGGGCATGGTGACAAAGCTTTGAATCTTTTCAAACAAATGCTAGATGAGAGAGTGAAACCTGATCATATAACCTTTATATCCCTATTAGCAGCTTGTAGCCATTCAGGTTTGGTTAGTGAAGGTCAAAGGTACTTCCGAATGATGCAAGAAGAATTTGGGATCAAGCCTCATTTGAAGCATTATGGGGGTATGGTTGATTTGTTTGGTAGGGCTGGGCATTTAAAAATGGCTTACGACTTTATAAAAAATATGCCAGTACAGCCTGATGCTTCTATCTGGGGTTCTCTTCTTGGTGCTTGTAGAATTCATGGAAACATGGAGTTGGGAGCACTTGCTTCCGATCGTTTATTTGAAGTTGATTCGGAGAATGTTGGTTACTACGTTCTAATGTCTAATATTTACGCAAATGTAGGGAAGTGGGAGGGAGTGGATGAAGTGAGATCACTAGCTAGAGACAGAGGATTAAAGAAGACTCCTGGGTGGAGTTCAATTGAAGTAAACAATAAGGTTGATGTATTCTACTCTGGGAACCGAACTCATCCAAAATATGAGAAAATATTCTCTGAGTTGAGGAATTTGACTGCAAAAATGAAGAACCTTGGTTATGTTCCAGACTACAGATTTGTGTTACAAGATGTCGAAGAAGATGAAAAGGAGCATATCCTCACAAGTCATAGCGAGAGACTAGCAATTGCATTTGGAATCATTAGCACCCCGCCTAAAAATCCTATTCAAATATTCAAAAACTTGCGCGTTTGTGGTGACTGCCACAATTGGACTAAATATATATCACAAATTACTGAGAGGGAGATTATTGTTAGAGATTCTAACCGTTTTCATCAATTCATAGATGGAACTTGCTCTTGCGGAGACTACTGGTAATGTTAATCATAAATAAATACACCCTGCTGATGTTGAGCTGCGGCAGCATAAAAAATTGATTCAGGTCTGTTATGCACCAAACTGGATGTATATATTTTATGCCCGTGAGCTGGCTCTTCAACTAATGGCCACCAAGGCCGAGCATATTCCTAAACTGGAGCTGGGCTGAATCAGAAAAAGGTCACAAGAAAGAACAATTTGGGTAATACTGTTTGAGCTGTGATGTTTATGTACCAAGCAAAAGTAAACGTTCTTTACTAAAATGCATATGAGGCTTTGTTAACACTTTTTTCCCTTCACAAAAAGCTCATAAAAAGTAGTTTTGATGCTCAGATGCTTATCTGGAAAAGCAAGCAAGAACCAACTTTTTAATTTAACCCATCTTTTACCTGTCACCAAGATAGACTATAATTATATAACACACCTTGTAACTTTTGGAGGAGCCCTGGAGCAAGGGGTTCAGTAGTTACCGTCACTGATCGATCTATGGATACCAACTTAGTTTAGGCTGGTGGTTTGCAAGGTGGAGGAATGGGCATGGTTGGTTAGGAGCAGTGCTCTGGAAAAAGTAGTTGAGAGGAGGCATATAAGAATGATCAAATCAGAGAATCGGCTGCAAATGATCAAATCAGAGAATCGGCTGCAAGATCTAGGGCTTCCAAGCAGGTGAGTATGGTGGTTGAACCTTGCTCTTTTTCCCTCAGTTTCTAGATATTATTTCTCTGAGTTGTTCTTTTACTTTTAAATCAGCCTGGTTTGCCAATAACCTATAATTTGAGGCTCATTCTTAAAAATGTATTTTAAGAATTGTAATGTTTGCCTTATGAATTGTAGCTTTTATGCTCCCCTCTCTTAATAAACAATTATTGATTTTGCATGCTATGTGTTATACTTTAGCAGCTAATGTTTTGTAAAAGAATTGATGTGCATATGACCATAACAAATTTGAGTAGGATGGACTCAAGTACTGCAATTGCATTTTGCACTGAAACACAATGCCTGGTTCCAATTCAGTTTTTCTGTGAAGAGTATTCAACTCTTCCCCTTTTGGTTGACTTCAAATTTTATTTATATAATGAAGAGCATATTTTTAAAAAGAATATTTTTCCTTTGCTATTTGGCAGGGAAAGAATTCGGAGTCACTGATTTCCACTGTTCTAAAACGCGCCGCCTACTCGCGCGGCGGCACCTTGCCGCGGCGACTACCACCAAATCGTTGGTGGTAGTCTCGCTGTTGACTGGTTGGCGTTAAATTGGCGCCGATTTTTGCCGCCAATCGGACGCCTAAGCGCCGATACACGGCCGATCATATTTTTTTTAGAAAGACGCTTCTAAAACGACGACGTTTTGGAGGGTCTTCTGACCCTCCAAACGTTGTCGCCTGGGTGGTTTAAAACGACGTCGTTTTAGGAGTTTTTAAACCCCCAAAACGACGTCGTTTTGGGGGTCTGTTATAATAATTAAAAAAAACCTTAATACTCCTAAACCAGTAACCCTTTCTCTCCCTTTCTCCCTCGATTTTTCTCTTCTCCTCTCTTCAGTTTTCACGGTAAAACCCTACGTCGCTCCCTTCTCTTTCTCTCGTGCTCTCTGCCTCTCTCCTCTCTGTGTGCATCTACTTCGTCATGATAAAATTTGATTTTTGTGATTTTTTTTTTGGAATAGTCACAATATTACTTATTGGACTATTAATAATGATGCCTATTAGTATTTTATAACAATTATTTCTTATAGTTATTAATTAATATTTTCCTATTTTAGTACTTTACTAACTATTAATTTTTTGGAATAGTCAGAGTAACAATTGTATTAGTATTTTACTATTACGTACGGCAGTCTCTCTCTTCTCTTTTATATCATTATATGGTCGATTGAGTTCGATTAATGTTTTATGTTTTATACATTTTGATTGAATTTATATGATTTGGATTATTTATGAATTATGATGTTGGAAAATATTAGATTTTTAACTGTTTGCCGACTAATTTCCTAGGCCCCCTATGCACTAGGCACTGGGTCGCCGCCCGAGTAGCACCTAGCGCATTTTAGAACACTGCTGATTTCATAAACTCTGCCGCCGGTGGTGACAAAACAGTCAGCCAAGTTAATGTCTAACTAAAATTTGAGTGATAAATGGTTCAAGATATTACCTTATAACAAAATAATTTACTGAAAATGTTAATCAGATGGGGAGCAGACTATTGCTTTGACTGCATTGGCTCAGCATCAGTTATGAATGATGCTTCTAGTAGCAGCCAGGGGGTAATTCAAAGATAAAATCTCATATATGGTTTAGTTTTGTTGGGATCAGGGCCTGGGAAAAACAGTGATACTAGGAGTGGAGATGCATGGTTCGCCAATATCTTTGAATTCCATTGAGATTCTTAAAGTTTTTATGGTACGTTCTTCGGAGGGATGAAGCCCAAATCTGATACTTCAATTCTCATCAAGAAGTACCTAAACAAGGTTTAAAGTACCTAAACAAGGTTTAAATTAATCTTCTTTTTCTTCATGATATTTGATTCAGTTGGACTTTTTGATTCTTTTGAATCTTGGTGAGATTATGTAATATGATTTTGCAGGAGCTTAATCTTGATGGGTTCATAACCCACAGAGCTTTATAATTGCTCCATGAAGGGAGAAGCTTGCATTGCATTATATGGAATAGATAAGCTAAATTAAATGGCTAATCTGGAATGAGGAAAAAAATCAAACAAGAGAAGGCTCGAGAACAAGGCAAACTACGCTACTTGAGCGCCACATATTTACTCGATGTTTCTGACTATGAAGTCCAAAATTAACTAGTATGCAACCCAAATTCTGTTGCTCAGTTGCTTTCTTTCTTTGACAATGAACTTGATCTCTCACATAGAAAGCAATAGAAGAAATATTATCATAGACATCCCAACCTTTATAAATTTACAAGCAATGTTGTCTTACAATAAAAGAAATATTTTCCTTTTGAATAAAAGATCGTGTGGATTTACAATACTCTGTTGGCTATTGAACATTTGTTTGAACATGGAAAAACTGATCTACACTTCTTGTTACTTTCTATTTGGGTTTCTGGCAGGCCTAGAGTTTGGATCTGGAAGCAGGGGTAGCTAAACTTAAGGAGTTGAACCAAGAGTTGCAGAGGACAGGTCTAACTGCCATTCTGACAAGGAAGGATGAGGGTATGAACACAGGTGGTGCATCATCAGATGAATTCTCAGATGATGAAAGACTGGTTGTTGAAGAAAATTATCAGCGATGGGACCAAGGGAAATGTAATACCAGGATGGTGGGTCAAACTGAGATCAATGACAAAAATATGAGACAGTTCTAGGACGAGCTGCCAGAGATTCTAGTGAGCTATTCTTGTAAGATTCTCTTGGGTTGTATTGAGACGATACACCAACAGCGATAAAAGAGACATTTCATCGCTTCTGATTCTCAGCTGGAGGATCTGTTTGACAAAGTAGGAGAGTAGTTGTCTTACATGAAGAGGCAATGAGCCAGAAAAAGTTCATGGCTGTGTTAGGTGGCTAGAAAAATGTAGCAGTCGAGGATTCTTGACCTTTCAAACGTTTTAACTTATGTAGATGAGCCGATTAAGGTATGCTTTTTGGCCTCTGAGTTGCTAAATCCAATTTTTTAAACCAAATTTCTATTGAAGATTTGATTAAGATTCGAAGTCTTAAAAGGTGAAATCTGCAAGCAAATCCAGGGTTCAGTATCTTCTATTTTTTGCGTTTCTTTCATCTGAAAAGTGGAAGCTTTCTCCGTCTCCGTATACATGTGAGAACTCAAATGAACATGTTACAAAAGTTTGTCTAACCTTATCAATCCTGTAAGAATGTTTTTACGATCAAGTCGGTTCCATAAACACATTCAAAAGACCAAATCCAAATTCATACTTCTAAATCTACAATTCTAGTTGGAGAAATCATCCAAACTTCAATTGGAGGAATGATAACCAAGGACAACCATCACAACAACTTCTACAGGTACACCAGAATTTTCAAAATTTCTAAAATTATGCACCATATGTCCCACCACCTCGGAAAACCCTTAATGATACCTTGCATGCATTCATTGACAAATAGGAAGCCATCAATAACCAAAATGTTCAAACATTGATTGATTTGAAAGATACTTTCTCCAAAATCACATCTGCATTGATCGTTAATGAGAAAGGAAAGTTTCCAGCATAACCACAGTCAAATTCCAAAAGTCATCAAAACCCTCACGAGGGTAGTTCTGGAAGTCAACATATAGACCATGTCAAATTTGTTATTACTCTCCGCGGTGGTAAGTTCATCCACAGACTTATTCTTGAACCTCATGAAACTGAAAATAAATCAGAATCAGAGGGTAAGGAAGGGGTTGATGAACCATTACCAATTGTTGATGATAACAATTTTTCTCATGCACCTCCATTTCCTTAAGCATTAAAAATAAAGAAATTGAACCGTTCCTTGTAGATTTATGAAATATTCAAACAGGTAAAGGTCAATATTCATTTGTTAGATGTCATTCAATAGATACCATCTTATACCAAATTTCTGAAAGACTTGTGCACCGTTAAAAGGAAACATCAGGTAAGAAAGAAAGCTTTTTCTAGCTGAACAATTAAGTTCAATTCTCTCAACCAATAATACATTGGAATACAAAGTCTCTCGTTGTCCAACTATTTCTTGTAATATTGGAAATAAAAAAATTGAACATGCTTTACTTGATCTTGGAGCCAGTGTCAATTTGTTTCCATTTTTTGGTTTACCAAGAACTTAATATTGGTGAGTTAAAACCAACCTCGACTACTTTTTTACTTGCCGATAGATCAGTCAAAGTACCGAAAGGAATTGTGGAAGACGTGTTATTGCAAGTCGATAAATTCAAATATCATGTGGATTTTGTTAGCTTAGAAACACAACCTGTAGTAGACAGTTATAAGCCAATTTCTGTAATATTTGGTCGCTCATTTTTAGCAACAGTTAACGCTTTGATTAATTACAGGAATGAAATCATGAATTTGTCTTTTGGCAATATGACGTTGGAGCTTAAATTGGAGTCAAAGACTTTGCGAGAAGGATTGCAGTATAGATTTCTTGAATATGAACAAACTTATCATGTGGTAATTTTTCTTCCCTCACAAAGCAATCAAGAAGGTAAGTTGTTAAATATGTTGAAGGAACATAAACTGACAATTGGATGGACTTTAAAAGACAAAAAAGGTATTAATCCTTTGATCTGCAAACCCCAAATACATATAGAAGATAATGCTATGACATATCGCCAATCCCAAAGAAGATTGAACCCTCATATGAAAGAAATGGTAAAAACAGAAGTCCTTAAACTTCTTGATGTAGTAATTATCTACTCTATCCCCAATAGTAAGTGGGTAAGTCCTACACAACTGTACCTAAAAGTCTAGAATAATTATTGTGAAAAATAATAAAGGAGAATTAATTGCAACTCGAATCCCATCTAGTTGGCGTATGTACATTGACTATAGAAAACTAAATGACGCCACTAGAAAAGATCAATTTCCTTTACATTTTTTGACCAAATTTTGGAAAAAGTAGCATGACATCCATACTATTATTTTCTTGATGGTTACTTAGGTTATTATCAAATTCTCATTGCTTTAGAAGACCAGGAAATGACCACATTCACATGTCTCTAACGTTTGCTTTGAGGAAAATGCATTTTGGACTTTGTAATGCACTAGCAACATTCCAACGATGCTTGTTAAGCATATTTAGTGACATAGTTGAACACCGTTTAGAGGTCTTTATGGATGATATAACTATTTTTGGGAATTCATTTGATAATTGCTTGAATAATTTGGAAAATATTTTGAAAAGATTTGAAAAAAAAAGACTGTGTTAAACTGGGAAAAATACCATTTCATGACTAATTCAGGAATTATTTTGAGATATGTTGTGTCTTCTAAAGGTATTGAGGTTGACAAGGCAAAAATAAAGGTGATCTCTAAATTGCCACAATAAAAAACATTCAGGGAAATCTGTTCTTTCTTGGGACATGTAGGATTTTATAGAAGGTTCATTAAAAACTTAGTATCATATCCAGACCCTTATGTAACCTCATATTAAAAGATGCAACATTTGATTGGACAGAAGAATGTCAAAAATCATTTGAAAATATTATCAATCTTTTGACTTCTGCTCCTATCATGCAATCCCCTGATTGGTCTTTGTCTTTTGAGCTAATGTGTGATGTCAGTGATTATGTAGTTGGTGTAGTGTTAGGACAGAGAAATGAAGGTAAGCCTTATGTAATATATTACGTAAGTAGAACTTTAAACAGTGCACAAATGAATTACACTACCACAAAAAAGTACTTGCTGTAATATTTGCATTGGATAAATTTCGAGCATATTTAATTGGTTCCTCAACCGTTGTTTATTTTGACCATGCCGCTGTTAGATATTTGATGTCTAAACAGGATGCAAAGCCAAGATTACTACGATGGATTTTATTACTTCAAGAATTCAATATCACAATCAAGGACAAGAAAAAGAGTAGAGAATATAATTGCAGATCATTTATCGAGATTCACAAATGAGTCATTAATTGACACAACTTCTATCAATTACTATTTTCCTGATGAATTTTTATTTTCTGTAAATACAATGCCTTGGTATGCTAATATCGTCAATTTTCTTACAACAGGAAAATACCTCCAGATTATAGCCATCAAGACAAGAAGAAATTTTTGATCGAAATCAAAAGATTCTATTGGGACGATCTATATTTGTTCAGTATTGCCTTATTTAAATTTTCCGACGATGCATACCATAAAATGAGATAAGTGGTGTTATTCAGTTTTGTCATTCAGAGACATGTGGAGGTCAATTTTCATCTAATAAAACCGCTGTAAAAATCTTACAGAGTGGATTTTATTGGCCGATCATTTTTAAAGATACACATGTTTTCTGCAAAACTTGTGAAAATTGTCAAAAGTTAGGATCCATTTCAAAAAGAAACATGATGCCTTTAAATCCCATTATTGTCATCGAAATATTTGATTGTTGGAGGATAGATTTCATGGGTCCATTTCCACCGTCATTTGGATTTTTATATATTTTAATTGGAGTCGATTATGTCTCAAAATAGGTTGAGGCGATTACTTGTCGAAACAATGATCACAAATTTTTAAAAGAAAATATTTAAGTCGATTTGGAATCCTTCGGGTCATTATAAGTGATGGAGGTAAACACTTTTGTAACAGGTCTTTTGAATCCTTAATAAAAAAGTATGGAGTTATATATAAATTTTCCACCTCATGTCACACTCAGACAAATAGTCAAGTTGAACTAGCAAATAGGGAAATCAAACAAATTTTAGAAAAAAAAAAAGATCAACCAAAATCGCAAAGATTGGTCTCTTCGACTAACTGATGCACTTTAGGCATACCGAACAGCTTTCAAAACATCTTTGGGAATGTCTCCATATTATCTAGTTTATGGAAAACCTTGTCATTTCCCTATAAAACTTGAGCATAAGGCATATTGGGCTATTAAAACGTTTAATTAAAACCTTGATGTCACGTGTCACCATCTCCGCGAAGCCCGTGCCACGTGTCCAACATCAACGGCGCGTCACGACTCGGAGGTACAAAATTTCCCTATAAATTGAGGCCGAATTTCATTTATAAATTCATACTTTTTTCTAAGGAATTCCTTAAGAATACTAAGAAGATTGTATCTTGCTTGTTTATTCATAGATTTATGTATTTTATTTTATTTATTTTACGCAATAGTACTTTATTTTCAGTATTTATTTTACTGTTCAGTATGAGGAGGTAACTCCTCTCTACTGGGGTGAAAGATCAAGCTTTATTACTAATATTTAGATTAATCTCCCTTAATTATAATATATAAACTATTTAAAACCTAACTTAATAGGATACCGACTTTATAGTCAGTTGTACTTAATTAAATTGATTTTAACCTGACTAAACATGGATACTGCCTGTATGGTCGGTTGGAATTAATTATAAATTTGACTGAATCAGGATAACTCCTATATGGTCGGTTGGCAGTGGCGTATCTAGAAATTTCAGTTAGTGGGGGCAAAATTTTTTTTCTTACCAAAATAATATATAATGAATTCATACATATTTTTTGAAATTATAAGATGATCCATATACTTTTGAAAATTATGAAATAGCCCCTAATTTTTAAACTTATAAATTAACCCAAAATTTTTAGAATTATATTTTTATCCTTAATTTCTAAAAATACCAATTTACCCTAAAAATTTAAGTAAAAATTTAATTTTAAAATTATGTATTTTAAGTTTATGTCGTATATTATATACTAAATTTCCGCTAATTTATTGTACATTTAATCACTTTTTTAATTAAATTATTAAAAATCTAGTGTTAAAATGCAATATTTGTGCTTTAAACAACTATAAATAAAAAATAAATATACAAAATAATTATATTTATATTAAGATGAGAATATTTTACATATAACAACTATATACGACGTGGTTTAGTAAAAGAATCGCAATCAATATATCAATAAATTAGAAGATCAATAACCATACATAAGTATAAATATAGTTATTTTTATTTAAATATAATGAAATCCCTATTCTTTTGTAAATGTAAAAACACATAAATGAGTGGATTTAAAATCAAAAATAGTCAATTATCTATACACATATAGATTAAATATAATTATTTTAGATATGTTTAAGAAATAAGATTGATGCAAAAGTGTATTGGAATTTTTTTAACTAATTTGGGCTTGGACCTACATTTTATATTAAAAAATATAACTCAAAAAATTAATAAATAATGTATTTATGGGTGTTGTTTAATTATTTAGATTTTCTAATATATATATATATATATATATAAAATTTATAAAATTTATTTAAAAAAAAAGTAATGGGCCCTTAGTGGGGGCAACTGCCCCCAATGGGCCCTTAGTGGGTCCGCCACTGTCGGTTGGTAATTATCACGCAAGTTAGGAGATATGTAAAATAGAAGTAATAAAAGTATATCCTCTAACTCAAGCATTTTCTTTATTGTTTTATTTACGTTTTTAATTTCCAGTATTTACTTTATGTCATTTACTTTAGTTAAGCTTTTACCAGCCTTAGATATATGTCGTAACTAAACTTGTTATCTGGGATTGTGATGAATTCCAATATCACCGGTTTATAAGAGGTTATTTTATGTCATGGGTAATATAAAGATTTATTTATTAAGTTTTGAGCTTAATGCTTGTTGTTAACTGGCCATTAATAAGATTGATTTGGTAAACTTAAAATAAACTTGACAAAAAAATTTTAGGTTTCAGCCTTATACTTAATAGCCCACGATCTTTCTTGAGAATTGATAACCCTCTAATTAGATTTCCTTACAGGATAGACATATACCTATTAGGCGGAGGTAGTCACAATTGGAACTTAATCTTAATGAATTCAAGTAACTTGGTTAACATAGACATATGATTAATTTGGTTACATTGGGTATTTGCATCTGACCATCGACAAAGGCTTTGCATAATTTCGTGTTGCAGGTTAGTAAACCAATATATTACACAAGCATGATATAACCACTTCATCTTTAAAAGATATTGGAAGGATTCACAATCCTGGATAATTTAATAATATTGAATTTTCCTTTAATTTACTTTCGCGCTGTTTATTTACTTGTTTTAATTTTAAAGTCACCATCCAATCAAACAACCAATCTATTAGATACTCATAAAAATTTGGCTTCATAAATTAATATGGGATCGATACATTTATAATACTTGAACGATACGTGTGCTTGCGTTATACGCGTGTGATTAAGCCGGTCAAGTTTTTGGCGCTGTTGCCGGGGACTTATTTATCTTTCACTGTTATTTTTGGGGTTAGATACCATTATTTCTATTTAATTTCTTTTTACTTATTATTTTTGTTTTCTTGTGTTTCAGGTTCTCAGACACTACTTGAGACAAACCAGAAGATTTGAAATCCGACTGCTTGACCCAGAAATTGAAAGAACCATCAGAGAGTTAAGAAGGGAAAGATGAAAGGGCCAAGAAGCATTGATCAACATGGAATCTAAACCTTTGGAAGTTGCACCACCAATTCTCATTCGAGATAGAACTATTTCGGTGGTTGAAGGATTCATTTCCTATATTGTACTTCCTCCCTTACCAGTAAATACGTGTGACATCAAAACATACATTCAGATGATACATCAGTTAGTTCAATTTGAGGGGAATGCAACTGAAGATCCTAATGCCCACATCAGCAACTTCCTAGAAGTTTGAGGCACTTTCAATTACAATCGAGCAACTAAAAAAGCAATGAGACTGCGTGTTTTCCCATATTCCTTGAAAGACGGAGTTAAGGCTTGGCTACATTCACTACCAGCAGGTTCCATCACAACTTGGAACACTTTAGCCACCAAATTTCTTGCATAGTACTTTCCACCAGCCAGAACAGCAAAGCTGAGGAATGACATCACATCTTTTGTGCAACATGACTCAGAATCCCTCTGTGAAGCTTTGGAAAGGTACAAGGATTTGTTTAGAAAATGTCATCACCATGAGATTGCAAAGTGGCTACAAGTCCAAACTTTCTACAATGGACTTTATGCACTTATGAGAACCACAATTGATGCTGCTGCTGGAAATGAGAAGATCAAGCATGAGACTTAATTAGAGAAATGGCCAACAAAAATTCTTTGTGGCCAAAAGAAATGAGCATAATTCAACAAATAGCAGGTATTTATGAAGTTGGAGCCAACACAGCAGTGAATGCTAAGCTGGATCAGATATGCAAATTCATGGAAACTCTTAGCACATAAGGAAATATTGGATCCATAAGTTCATCATATAGAGGAGCACCAGAGACAGAATCATACCACCAAAATGAAGAGACAGTGAATTATGTCAATAATTTCAACAGACAGGGAAACAATCCATATTCCAACACTTACAACCCAGAGTGGAGGAATCATCCCAATTTTTCATGGAGCAACAATTCAGGGCAAATGATCAACCTACCACCAGGTTTCCAACAAAAAAACAAAGGCTGTGACTTTGAAAAAGAATCAGGAATAACAGAAGTGCTGACCCAGTTAAAAAAGCAAGAAGCAAAATACAATGCCTTAGCAGTTATGGTTCAAAATCAAGTAGCATTGAATCAAATAGGACAATTGGCCAATGCTCAGAGTTACAGACCGCCAGGTTATCTTTCTAGAAACACAGAACAAAATCCAAGGAATAAAGGGAAGGAGCAATGTCAAGCCATTACTTTGAAAAGCGATATTGAAATCAACAAAGATTTTGGAATCAAGGCATCCATTAAGGAAGTTCCAAAAGAAGCAGTTCCACAGATGGAGGAAAAAGAAGCGAAGGAAAAAGATCAAGAAAGATTTATTCCACCTCCATCTTTTCCACAGTGTCTCTAGAAAAATAAATTGGACAAGCAGTTTGCTCAATTCCTGGAGGTATTCAAAAAGTTGCATATCAATATTCCATTTACAGAAGCATTGGAAGAAATGCCCAGCTATGTCAAATTTATGAAAGATATTTTGTCACGAAAGCGGAGATTGGGAGATTGCGAGACTGTAGCATTGATAGAAGAATGTAGCGCCATCATTCAGAGGAAGCTTCCCCTAAAGTTGAAAGATCCTGGCAGTTTCATTATCCCATGCACCATTGGAGAACATTACATCGGTAAATCTTTGTGTGATTTAGGTGCTAGTGTTAATTTGATGGTTTTTTTCTATTTACAGGAAACTGCAGATTGGAGAAGCAATGCCCACCTTAGTCTCTTTGCAACTTGTTGATAGAACACTCGCATTTCCAAGAGGTATAGTTGAAGATGTGCTGGTTAAAGTCAACAAACTCATTCTCCTAGCAGATTTCATTATCCTTGACATGGAGGAAGACAAAGATGTACCTATCATCATTGGAAGACCATTTTTGGCTACAGGTCGAACTGTTATTGATCTATAAAAAGGAGAACTAACCATGGAAGTGCATGACCAAGAATTTATCTTCAATGTTTTAAAAGCCATGAAATTCCCGAGTGATGCAAAGGAAGAGGAATGTTTCAGAATTGATTTTGTAGATAGTATCATCCAGAATACTAATGCACTGCCACTTCCCACGGATAAACTTGAAGCTTGCATCACCAACATGACTGACAGCGAGCTAGATGCTGAAATTCTGGAATGTATCGACTATCTTGACAGACCATTTCGTTTCAAATCAATACCACAGATGGAAAGTTTGGAACTACCGAAAAAAGAGTGAATCAAGCCTTCAATTGAAGAACCAATGCATCTTGAACTAAAGCTACTTTCGATCCATTTCAGGTATGCATTCTTAGAAAACTCTTCTGAATTACCTGTGATTATTTCTTCATCGCTAACATTGGGCAGGAAAATAAGTTACTGAGAGTGTTACGAGAACACAAGAAAGCCATTGGCTAGACTATAACAGACATTCGAGGCATTAGTCCATCATTTTTACATGCATAAAATTATGATGAATGACGAGTACAAACCCTAGTGGAGCATCAATGAAGACTAAATCCAATCATGAAAGAGTTCGTGAAGAAAGAAATTATCAAATGGTTGGATGCCGACATCATTTACCCCATCTCTGCCAGCACTTGGGTGATTCCTATGTAGTGTGTGCTAAAGAAAGAAGGAATTACTATAGTCACAAATGAAAAGAATGAGCTGATTCCAACAAGAACAGTGACTGGATGAAGAGTATGCATGGACTACAACAAGCTGAGTAAAGCAACAAGGAAATATCATTTCCCATTACCATTCACTGACCAGATGTTAGACAGATTAACGGGACATGAGTTCTATTATTTTATGGATGGATATTCAGGGTACAATCATACTTCCATCGCCCTAGAAGATCAGGAGAAAACCATTTTTACATGTTCGTATGGTACTTTTACTTTTCGCAGGATGCTATTTGGATTATGTAATGCTCCTGCCATATTTCAATGTTGCATGATGTCCATCTTCTCAAACATGCTGGAACAAAATATGGCGGTTTCCATAGATGATTTTTCTATATTTATGGAGACTCGTTCGACCATTGCTTGCAAAATCTAGAAAATGTGTTACAAAGATATAGAGATACCAACCCTATACTCAACTGGGAGAAATGCCACTTCATGGTGCATGAAGACATTATCCTGGGACATCGGATCTCACAAAAAAGAATCAAGGTAGAAAAAGTAAAGATCGAGACAATTGAAAAACTACCTCAACCATTATTTGTCAAAGGGATTCGAAGTTATGCAGGCTTTGACAGAAGATTTATCAAAGACTTCTCTAAGATTACTAAACATCTGTGCAATCTTCTGGAGAAAGATGTGCCTTTCAACTTCACCAAAGAATGCTACGAAGCTTTTGAGATCTTAAAACAGAAGCTGGTCTCTGCCTCCGTCATAGTAGCACCATACTGGACTCTACCATTTGAGGTGATGTGCGATGCTAGTGATTTTGTTGTAGGTATAGTTTTAGGACAACGCAAAGCAAAAATCTTCCACACCATTTGCTACTCCAGCAGAACTCTGAATGAAGCTCAACTCAACTACACAGCCACTGAAAATGAGTTGCTCGCAGTTGTATTTGCTTTTGATAAATTCCGCTTCTATCTTTTGGGTCCCAAAGTGGTGGTCTATATAGATCATTCAGCAATCAAATACTTGATCACAAAGAAAGATGTCAAACCTAGATTGATCTGTTGGGTGCTTCTACTGCAAGAATTTGACGTGGAGATCCAAGACATGAAATGAAAGAAAATCAAGTGGCAGATCACTTATCGAGGCTTGAGAATGAACAAACAACTGACAATGAAATGACAATCAAAGAAACTTTTCCAGATGAACAGTTGTTTACCATGAAACAACACGATGTCCTTCGGTATGCAGCCTATGTAAACTATATAGTATCGGGAAAATGGCCGAAGAAGTTTTTCAAAAAAGTCAAGCACTATGTCTAGGATGAGCCGTACGTGTTCAAACGCATTACTGATCAATTACTGAGACATTGTGTTCCACATGAGGGGGTCAATAGTGTTCTGCAGTATTATCATTCATTACCATATGGCGGACACTTCAGTGGGAATAAAACTACAGCCAAAGTCTTACAATCAGGTTTGTTATATCCTACTCTTTTTAAAAATGCTTAATTATTTTCTCTTCAATGTGTAGGTGCCAAAGAACGAGAAATATTTCGAAGAGAAATAAAGTGGAGATATTTGATGTATGGGACCTATTGTTCCATTATTCGGAAACTTGTACATACTAGTTGCAGTAGACTACGTCTACAAATGGATTGAAGCAATAACATTGCCATCTAATGATTAAAAAATGGTGATAAAATTCCTTAAAAAGAATATTTTCACTCGCTTTAGAACACCTCGGGCAATAATCAGTGATGGTGGCACACAATTCTGCAACAGATACTTTGATGCACTCCTATCTAAATACGGAGTTACTCATAAAGTTGCTACTGCTTACCATCCATAGTCAAATGGACAAGTTGAAATTTCAAACAGGGAGATCAAACGAATCTTGAAGAGAACCGTTGGATTAACAAGGAGAGACTGGTCTATAAAACTTAATGACATATTATGGGCCTACCTGATAGCTTACATATCGAATGGTGTTTAGGAAAGCGTGCCATCTTCCAGTGGAGCTTGAACACAAGGCGTACTGGGCTTTGAAGAAGTTAAATCTGATCCACAAGCAGCAGGAGAGAAACGACTCTACCAACTCATTGAATTGGAGGAATTTCATCTACAGGCTTTTGAGAATGTCAGGTTATAGAAAGAAAAGACCAAGAAATGGAATGGTAAGAAAATAGTGCGTAGATAACTGGAACCGAAGCAGCATGTGTTGTTATATAATTTAAGGTTGAAACTTTTCCCTGGAAAGTTGAAATCAAGGTGATTAGGTCCATTTGTGATTACTCAGGTTTGACCATATGGAGCTGTTGAGTTACTTGATCCCAACACCAATGATACATTCAAAGTTAACAGTCAGTTTGTTAAGCACTACTGGGGAGAATCATTTGAGTGATAAAAAGAAAGTGTCACACTTTCAGATCCAGCCTAACATTCTGGCAGTCATGTCTAACTGACGACGTTAAAATTAGCGGCAGCAGGGAGGCAACCTATGCAATTTGTGTATATATTGTGATTTGGTGTGTTTTATTCTTAGTGTGTTTAATTTTGTAGGTAAAGTCACATTTCAGGATGGAAGACATTCTAGCACATATTCACAAGCAATTTCATTCTCTCCCTCAAAACTCTCTGATGAAAGTCTACAAATCTCGCTTGAAACGAGTGAGACTGCTGATGATCAAAGGTATTCCTAATGACATTCGTTGGATTATTAAAGCGCAGGTCCGATTGGCAGATGAGTCCTCTGACTCTTTTGTTTCATAACTGCCTAGTTTAGGAAGAAACACCTATGCTAAAAAGAGAAGAGCTAAAAGAATGAGTGTTTGTTATAAATATGCACGCATGACATGTAATACTCGTTGTCATTCTTTAGGAATGGTGTCTGATAACCGTGAAGATAAAATTAAATTCATTAAGGATGACTTGAGTAAGGAGTTTTTAGATGACATATCTAAGACTCTTGAGACGCATTCCAGTGGATATGTGTATCACACAATTCACATGTTATATACATAATTTCGAAAAGAACGACAACAGTTAAGTCTCAGGAATCTGACTTAGAGGGTAGCCAGAGCATCTGCGTGGGTGTTCTCGGCTCTTGGGATCTATAAAATTTTAAATGATTCAAATGTAGACTGGATTTATTTTACCTTGGATAAGTAGGCTGCCATCTGAGCCCCTCGAGCTTGGTAGGTCCCCTGAAGTTGATTGACGACAAATTGTGAATCGGATGCCACCTTTACTCTCCTCGCCCTAAACTCATTGAGTAATGCAAGTCTGGCTATCAGTGCTTCGTATTCGGCTTCATTTTTGGTAGTTTGGAAGCCGCACTTGAACACTTGTTGAATAATGTCACATGCTGGAGTAGTGATCACAACCCCTAACCCGGAACCACGTCTACTGGATGAGCCGTCCACAGATAGTTTCCACACTTCTGTAGACTGGACACAATGTACATCTTCTCCGATGTCCCATTGTGAAATGGGCTAAAATCTACCACGAAATCCGTGAGAGCCTGGGACTTGATGGTGGTCCACGGTTGATAGGTGATGTCGTATTCCCTCAATCTGCCAGAGAGCTCGGGCTTGTGAAGAATGCTTCGTAATGGGTAGGTGGAATACAAGGTGATAGGATGGCCCTGGAAATAAGGGCGAAGTTTTCATGCCGCAATCACTAGAGTGAGAACTAATTTTTCTATTTGAGTATACTGGGTCTCTAGGTCGAGCAGGGCCCTACTAATATAGTGAACTGGGTACTGTTTTCCTCCATCTTCCCTTATCAGAACCGCACTAACCGCTTGGGGTGAAACTCTAAGATAAAGGTATAACCTCTCACCATTGACCGGCTTGGATAAGAGAGGTGGCGTGGTCAGGTACTTTTTAAATCTGATCAAGGCTTCCTCGCAGGCCGGGGTCCACTCAAATGTCTTTTACTTACTGAGGTTGAAGAAGAACAAGAAGCTCTTGTCGATAGATTTGGAGATGAATCTATTAAGGGCCGTTATCCTCCCAGCAAGTCGCATGACTTCTTTTGGGTTCGTTGGGGATGGAATGTTGAGTATGGATTTTATCTACTCCGGATTGGCTTCTATTCCTCGTCGAGTGACCATGTACCCAAGGATTTCCCCGAAGCTAAATCGAAGGCACACTTAGTGGGGTTCAGTTTCATCTCATACTTCTTCATTACGTTGAATGCCTCCTCAAGGTGCTTCAGGTGTTGCTCGGCTTGTAATGACTTCACCAACATATCATCGATGTAGACCTCCATGGTTTTCCTAATCTCATGGGAAAATATCTTGTTCACAATTCGTTGGTATGTAGCCGCCGCATTCTTCAGCCCGAACGATATTACTTTATAACAGTAGATCCCCCTGTTGGTGATGGAGGCCATTTTTCTCCTTATCGTTCGGATGCATGAGGATCTGGTTGTAGCCTAAATACGCAATCATGAAACTCAATAGCTCATGCCCTACTGTAGCGCCGACTAATGAATTAATATGTGGGAGTGGGAAGGAATCCTTTGGACATGCCTTGTTTAGGTCCATGAAGTCGATGCAGACTTGCCATTTGCCATTCTTCTTTCGTATGACCACGACGTTGGCGAGCCAATCCGGGTATTGCACTTCTTTGATTGCTTTATTCTCTAATAACTTCTGAACTTACTCGTCGATGACCCGGTTCCTCTATGGAGCAAACGTCCTCTTTTTTTGCTTAACATGCTGGTAGGTCGGATCCACATGTAGCTCGTGTGTTATCAATTCTCTGCGTCTATCCCTGTCATATCTCTATGCAACCAAGCGAATCAATCATGGTGTTTCTTGAGGAAATCCACTAGTTAGCGTATAGCACCAGATCGAGGTCGCTCCAACTTGGGTCTTGTGGTCCAGTTAATATGGGTGAATTTGGACCTCGTCGAGTTCCTCCACTTTTGGCATATCTACGTAGTCTCGACAAGATCATTCCTGTAATTGCTATGTCGACTGGGATTTAGGCTTTAAGGTGGTCTGATAGCAAGCCCTTGAAGAAAGTTGATCCCCTTTAAACTCTTGGACTCCCTTTAGTTAGAAACTTCAACACCTGATGGTAAGTGGATGAAACAGCATGGATCCACGATCGTTCCATTATCAGATTGTAGGCTGAAGGGAAGCCAAGGACCAGGAACTTAATCATTTTATTGATTCCCCCTTCATGAAATGGGAGACAATCTCCCCCATAGTGAATTTCTACTCTCCGCTGAAGCCTATCAATGCTGTAGACCGACGGTTTAATTTCTCTAATCCTCCCCCATGTCATTGAGGGCCGCCAAGAAGATGATGTTGGCTGATGATCCAGTGTCAACTAGCAATCTCTTGATCATGAAGTTGACCACCTACAGGGATTTCACCAAGGCGTCATGGTGGGGGTTCGTATGACCGGATACTCTATCATCCGAGAACTCAATAGTTAATCTAGTTTAGAATCTTGCTACACGTTCCTCGTGATCCAAGGTGATGGAAGACACCATCCTGGTTTGTCGCTTCGCTGCCAAATAAGAGACCACACTTACTTCTGAGCCCCCTGAGATAAAGTTAATGGTGTTGTTGATTGGAGGAGGGGGAATTGGGGGTTATCTTTGGTCATCTCTTTGTTCTCTTCGGGCCAACGTAGCTTTCATTTTCTCTGTAAGCAGATCTTTTAAATGTCCTCTGTTTAGCAGTTCCAGGACTTCCAACCTTAGTGCTATGCAGTCGGCTGTCGTGTGCCCGTAGTCTTGGTGGAATTCGCACCATCTACTGGTATCTTTATTCTCGGAGCCTTCCTTGGAGCGTGACAACCACTTCAATTCATTCCTCATCTTCCTGAGGAATGAGACGAGTTCACCTGGTGATATGTTGAATTTGTAGTCTAGCAGTCTAGGTGCAACATTAGTGATTCCCTCTCTTCTGTCGTAAAGAATTAGTCCGCGGTTTAGAGCCTTGTCATAGGGGCGGGAATCCCTTGGACGATATGTTCTTCGGTCGGTTGTATGCTGGCTCCTCCTATCGAATTTGTTCGGCCGTCTGGATGGGCACGTTCGCTTCTCTTATAGACTGGAAGAACTTTCCCTTCTAGCGTTCCCCTTATCCTCTTCCCATCTGATCTCCATTCGGGCTCTGGCCAGGGCTTGGTCCATGGTGCAGCCCGGTTCTTTCGTTAGCTTTTTGTAGAGGCCGCTATCAGCCAACAACCTATTATGAAATGCTTCTACTCTAGCTGTCGGCTGATGGAGATCTAGGATAACAATCATTTCCTTGTTGAAGTGTGAGACGTAGCTTCGTAAGGATTCTCCCTTCCGCTGTTGTATAGTATTGAGGTCGCCTATGGTCTTCTCGAACTTGCATGAACTAGCGAAGTGTCCCACGAATTTGTCTACTAATTCTTGGT
>SKCR01043476.1:0-48264 GCA_019454045.1 Zanthoxylum bungeanum | reverse complement strand
AAGAAAATCTCGATTGTGGCCTTGATCTAAATCTGCGTCCACATAGTTCAGATATATTTTATCTACGACAACGAGAGTGCAGCTTCGAGTTTTTAGTGGAATAACCTGAAATTAATAATTCGGAATATTTAATTAAGAGTTTAATTAATATTCTGGGATTATTGGAGCTCAGAACTGTAGGTCCATTTGGTCCCCGTGCCAGCTCGATATACTATAGTAAATTAAATATAATTGGATAATCCAATTATTTACTCACATATATATTATTATTAATGATATTAATAATATACTTTGTCGTACATGTAACTTTATATTATATATAATATAAAATTTTCATTAAATAAATGATGATAAGATAATCATTTAATTTATTGTAATTATTAAATTATTTAATATTCATTTATAGAAATAAAGGGTTTAAAATATGATTTTAAAAATTCATTTTTTTCATAAATAATGTCATTATGATGACAATTAAGAAAAATTTGGTTGTTACAAAATCTAGGGCTGGCCGAATTTACTAATGGAGAGAATGGGTTTTTTATTTTGATACTTGAAATATTAACCCTGAGTATATAAAAGAAAAAAAATATTTTTCTTTTTACCCTAATTTCCATTGTGTGAAACCCAGCCATATTGTTCAAAGTTTTCTATCACATGAGTTGAAAAAAAAAAGAACAAGAAAAACCAAGAAGCCATAAAAGGGGAAAACATATAGAGAAAAAGTACCATCTCATCAAGGATATAGTGCAAAGAGGAGACGTTTTTGTCACGAAGATAGAATCCACAAAGAACCTGGCTGATTCGTTTACAAAGACATTGCCGACTAAAGTGTTTGAAGGTCATCTAGAGGGTTTAGGATTATGTGACATGTCCCATTTTCTCTAGTGCAAATGGGAGATGTTGAGATATATGTCTAGAGCTTCATGTAATATAAACGAAATTATTTGTTATGAAATAAAAGATGAATTATTCATTTATCAAATGTTTGATTTAAATCGCATATTGTAAATTGTCTTGTTTACCCTTAATTACTCACATTCCTTCAGACTTAGTGTATGAGTGTCTTACACAAGAGGATTTAAGACTGAAGTTAGTAATATAAAACAGTCCATAGAGAGCAAACAAAACGAGTACTTTGTTTGTGATTTATCTATAGCTGTGGTCCATTCTATAATTGTATGGTGACCTTGATCTGGGATCTTCCATGTGATGACATGAGAATTGATGCAACTTATATGATGTGATCATATAGGACTGGATTCAGATAGAAATGCGTTTTTTATAATATCTGTTAAAATAAAAAAATTCATTTCAATCTACTAGATGGTCATATATGGATAGATCTGAATCTTGAGTATATTGCGAACTCCTGCATGACAGGTTATGTCATTTGATTTACAAATATGAGGTTGATGTAGCAATCCTGACCAATAGCTACGTACTTTGGGGACATGATTTGGTGCGTAGCTTACATAGACATGGAGTTTTCCTCTTCTTGTGAGAAGTAGTTGAGTATCTTCCTTAAGGATTGATTCAGTACATGAGCGATTGAAAGGCTTAAGTCTTTCTATTGTGAATAGAAAGATTAATATTCATAACGGTTATGAATAAATAGTTCATTAGAAAATCAATGGTACTTAAAGTAAAAATAATTAGAGGGGTATAATAGATATTATGACCCGGCTCTAATTATGAGATACTCGTGAAAAGCCAATCCGTATGTAATGACTATATCGATGGACATCGACGTAGTTCGGCTTATATTATTTATCTACGACAACGAGAGTGTATATTTAGGTTTTTAGTGAAATAATCTAAAGTTAATAATTCAGAATATTGAATTAAGAGTTTAATTAATATTATGGGATTATTGGAACTCGGAATTATAGGTCCACTTGGTCTCAGTGCTAACTCGATATACTGTAGCAAAATAAATATAATTGGATGGTCCAATTATATACTCATATATATATATATTATTGTTAATGAGATTAATAATATTTTTTGCCACACATGTAATTTTATATAATATTTAATATAAGATTTTCATTAAATAAATGATTATAAGATAATCATTTAATTTATTGTAAATATTAAATTATTTAATATATCATTTATAGAAATAAAGGATTTTAAAATTCAATTTTTCATAAATGGTAGTTACACTTTTTTATTTTGGCAACTAGATAATGTGATTATGATGACAATTAACAAAAATTTGGTTTTTACAAAATCTAGGGTTGGTCGAAA
Source organism: Zanthoxylum bungeanum (assembly GCA_019454045.1). Taxonomy (NCBI): domain Eukaryota; kingdom Viridiplantae; phylum Streptophyta; class Magnoliopsida; order Sapindales; family Rutaceae; genus Zanthoxylum; species Zanthoxylum bungeanum. The sequence goes on along the minus strand of SKCR01043476.1, from coordinate 46,011 downwards.
CTTATGACAAAGAGGGGAAGAGTTTTTCTTTCGTTGTTAATAACATATTAAATCAGTATTTAAGGATTTTATTTTGTTATTGAAGCCCACACTTCTTTGTGTTGGTAATGAGCCATAGCACGGAAGATCATTTGGAGTTGAAATAAATATGTGTTCATCTTATTTGGAGTTAACATGTGACTAAGGTCATTTGGAGTTAATATGTGACTAAGGTCATTTGGAGTTGAAATAAATATTTTTCATCTTCTTTGTGTTCATTTTCGCAAGAGTTTGTCGTGCGTAGATGGTGACATATTTGTAATTTTTAATTGTTAAAGAACAATCAGTGAATGCTATAATTTATTGAAGATATTTGTATAAACAATAAAATACCAATACAGAATTGACTGTAATGAAAATAACAACAAACAGAATTGAAACTTACAGTACAAGTAATTCAATTAAACAAACTCACTGACTTGAAGATTGAGGCTAGCGTAACGCTATGTCCTATAGCAGAATTTCGTCCTTACTCTCGTGCTTGTAGTTCTTCGGATGTTTGCCACCAGGATTCAACAATCTGGAAGTCGAAATTCTACACTGAAAATCGACCACTAGTGAATCTACTTGATATCTTTTTTATTTCGTTTTTCTCAAAGATCAGCAGTGATATTCACGTTTTTCATAGAAAAATAATGTCTTTAAATACATACTGTTCTGTTTAAATAGACAGTTAGAAACAATTGAAGTTGAAGCAGTGTTGATGTCTTTCCAGTTGAACTGAAGGGTTGTGTTCTTTTGATTTAAACTAAAATTTAAATCCAAAATAAACAAAACAAAAAAATGTTTTTCAGGGAGGCTAATTAATCACAAGAGCCCCAAGACCCAAGACCCATCTTTTGACTAATTAATATATATTAATTATCATACATCAAAGCATACATCAAAACCCAAGCCTTTAGAATTCCAATTTAATACAAGTGTGCAAAGTTCACTTATAAACTTTCTATATTCCCTTTACATTTCATATGTGGGATCACTATAACTATTTGATATACAAACTCTTACATTAATTACCTTCCCTGACGTTTGACATATTTGTAAGTAGATGCTGAAGACTGAAGATGTATATATTAGTGAATAACCCCCTTTGATCTGTTAATTTTTTGGTTCTGTCAATTGATCGAGAAAAGACTACAATTCCCCTGATAAGAATATCACAACATGGCACATCTAGAACACATTTCTGCCAAATTTACTACTACTAAATTTTGGATAATATTATCCTTCATGAATTCTTTTTTATTTACAATTTTTTTTAAATCGTTAGAAACTCCATCGTCAAACCACTCATTCAGGGCTTAAGCGGAGCAAGTAAAACTCACTGCTGCCTCAATGTCTTACAAAAAATACACTATTTGGATTCGAACTCATGACCTCAATGTGAGATCACAAACCCCACACCACCAAGCCATACCCCTTGGAAACAAAACTAACTAGTAATTGCCAATTACTTGTTACAAATCATTAACAAGTAATTGGCAATTTTACACCACAATTTATTGTAACTACAACTAAAACTAGAGGAAATGATCAAATGTTTGAAATTTCAACATGATTGTTTCCTTACAAATCACGTTCTTCAACAGACCGAAGAATTTGAACATAGAAGTTGGTGTATACATAATGTATATTTTCCTCATTACCTCTTCACCTTTCTACCTGTCACTCATGAAATAATAACCATATCCATTATTACAGCCAATCTATTTATAGAACTTTCAATGGCCCCAAGAGACGTGACTTGGTGGTTTAGGACTCAAGATTTGGCATCCAGACCTTGAGTTCGAATTTAGGGGTGCGTTTCTTGTAAGAATCTGAGACAACCGGAGGTTTTATCTGCTCCACTTAAGTCTGAGTTTGATGGTTTGGCGGCGGAATTTTCAATATTTCCAATTTTTTTTTTATAAATTAAACCCGAATGAGCTGGATCTCAACAATACACGCGATGCCAATTGATAAATCCTATAATTAACTTCATTCCTTTCATATTTTGAGTCAGAAATGTAGATGTTCTGGCTTCCCAATCCCCTCACTCATAAATTGAGTCAACAACTACGTACATTAATTATCATGCCATCTTCAAAGCGATAATCACCAACAATCCTCAACATTATTGAAAGAAAGTTTTTTAATACTGCAGATGCACATCTCCATTTCCTATACTTAGATTGAATTCTATGAGTAAAATTTCGATATAGTTCTCAATTTTTTAAATGATGGACTCTAGGTGTTAAACTCACAGATTATGTATTTGATGAGCGACCAATATGCATACATTTGTTGTCCTTATAGCTTGATGTTTTGTGAGTTATCTCGAGTTTTTTGAGTGCTTTGATGTGTTTTGGATTCATTTTGCAGGTAAAAATAATATTGAAACTCAATAGAATCTACGGGGGATGAAAACGGTAAAATACAGAGCAAATTGAGGTAAATTTGAAGTCAAAATGCGCGTACCGATGCGGGGTTGCGTGTCAAGACATGCAAATGAAGAAAACGATGGCATAGAGTTTGAGAAGTGGCGCGTCGCGACGCTGGTGCTTATCCTGAGTCTTTCCACATTCAATTTTTAATAAGGAAATACATCTGGACCTCCTATATAAATAACAACTTGTCCCAAAATCGAAAAAGAGTTTCATAACCTAATTTTACAGCCTCCAAAAGAGATTTTTCAGGGAGAAGACATAACACATCAAATGAGTACAACACAGAAACTCGACAGTAAAAAGAGAATGACTGGTGATCTCGACAGAGTTTCTTCTTTCCTTTACTTCCTTAAAATTTTGTTCATCTTTTAATATTTACTTAGAGTTTATAAGCATGTGTAAAAGCTAAACCTTCAATCTGGGATTGTGATGAAACCCATATTTATGAACTTATAAATTGATTTTCTTGTATTTTGTGTGATGTTTTGGTTTGTTTATTGAATCTCGTTATTAATGCTTCTTGTTGTCCGATCACCAATAGAATTGACGTGGTACACTTAGACGAACTTGATAAAGGGATTTTAGGTTTACCCTTAGATTCAGTAGCACATAATCTCATCTTAGGGATTTCCCTCCAGGATAGAAATATACATGTAGGGCGGGTGCAGTCATAATTGGAACTTGTCCTTAATGAATTTGGGTGATTTAGTTAACATAGAAATATAATTAATTAAGTTACTTTGGATATTTTCACTCGACCATCGAAAGAGGCTTGTGGATATCTTAGTGTTCCAGGTACTAAGCCAATATATTACACAAATATAGGACAACCAAATCATCTTTAGAATAATATTGGGTGGATTCATAACCTTGTATGTTTTCTCTCATTGATTGTCTCTAGAAATTTCCATAGTTATATTTACTGTCTTTCGCTTTAATTTAAACCTAAATTAAATCACATTTAATTTTAACTAGATACTCATAGGTAATTAGTCTTACTAGTTAGTAATGTAGGTGATAAATCCTCGTGGGATCGATATTTTTTATCTACTTGAGCGATACATGCGCTTACACAATGTTTGAAAATCACGATCAAGTTATTGGCGCTGTTGCCGGTGACTTATTATAACATTTATTATTATTTTTAGGCCTAAATACTTTACTAATATCTAGTCATTTTTTTCTCACTTTTGTTCTAAGTAAGTTCTCGTGTGATTACATGAGATGAAGTTGAAGCTGTGAACTCATTTTGCTTGACCCATAAATCAAAAGAACCATATGAAATTGAGGCGTCAGTGATTTTTGGATTTTTTTTGTTACCATTAAGTTTTGTTTTTTTTTCTCGTTGCGTTAGTGCTTTATTCACTACAATCATCTCTTACATTTTTTCTTTCTTTTGTTAGTTCAGTTGCATATATTTGAGTCGGTCAAAGCAAAATAATAATAATCACACCTTAAATTAATGATTGACCTTAAATATTCGAGGACGAATGATATGATACATGAAGCGTCAAGAAAATAATCATCGAATCATGGATCCAACCATCCAAGGAATAAGCCCAATAATCCATTAATGTTACTTGGCAATGAATGGGGTTCAAGATATACAAGCGAAGGCTTTCTAGAAGGAGTTAATGTTAGTGATTATTCTAGAGTGAGCCAAATATTAGGGGCCCAAGATTTTATTTGTAATGAGGATTATTACCTAGGGTTATTTTTGGTTTTTTTTTAATATATTAAAATTAGGATTTCCATTGTATTATTTAAGCAAGCCTGTTATTAATAAAAAAAAATTATGAATGTTTTAACCCAAAAAAATTAATATTGTCATTAGACACATCGGTGGTGAGGCCATGGATGGCTAACCATGGAAGACTGGATTCTCTTCAAAACATATTAAATGAGGTTGATGTCCTTTGTGGAGTTTCAAGCAATTAGGGGTTTGTGAGGCTTTGTTATTCATGAGTTTCTAATCTTCAAATCTCGTTGTGCTTTCCTAGGCGCTCATAACAAGCTTTTGTGAGTTTCACAGGCTTTTTTCCCGCGGGGTTCAAATGAGTTGCGTGGATAATAATCTTTTGTGGGTTTGCTTGGCTTTACTCCATGCAGGTTTTCATCAATTTCATCTCTTGCATCGTCATGCCACCTCTGCCCGCAAACACATGCGATATCAAGACTTGCATTTAGATGATTCAACAGCCGGTGCAGTTTGGGGGTGGTGCACTTGAATATCCAAATGCCCACATCAGTAGCTTCCTGGAAGTGTGTGGCACGTTTAATTACAACCGAGAGGCGGATGAAGCGACGCACTTGCCCGTTTTTCCATACTTCTTAAAAGATAAAGTAGAAAGATGGATAAATTCATTACTAGTAGGCTCCATCAGAACTTGGAAATACCTGATAATAAAATTCCTCGCAAAATACTTTCACCCAACTAGGACGGTGAAATTATGAAATGACATCACATCTTTCGTGCAGTATGACTCCGAATTTTTTATGAGGCATGAGAGAGGTATAGAGGGTTGCTACGGAAGTGTCCCCATCATGAGATTGCTAAATGGCTGCATGTATACATTTTCTACAATAGGCTTATTGGGATGATGAAGTCTACGGCAGATGCAGCCATGAGAGATGCACTAATAGGAAAAGGGGAACACCAAACATGAGACTTATTAGAAGAAATGACTAATAATAATTTCTTGTGGCCAATAGATAGGAATATGCCCCAAATAGTAGCAGGCGTACACGAGGCCGGGCTCAATCCAGTTGTTAGTGCCAAACTCTACCAAATTTACAAATGCCTAAAGGTCATGAGTATGCAAGCTCTAAATAATATTGGTGCCACAAGTATATGATATATAATAGAACTAAATAGGGAGCCACACAATCAATATGACGAATCTGTCAACTATATGAACAACTTTAACATGCCAGACTATAACCCATATTCGAACAGCTACAATACTGGGTGGAAAGTCATCCCAATTTTGGATGGAAAAATAACCAAGGGGCATAAATATATGAAAGATCACATGGCCCGCAACAGAATAGATAAGTTATTCAGGAGAGCAAGCCACTCATAGAAGAGCTACTAATGCAAATAGTGAATCACAACAAGTTTCTCACATAGCAAAACATGGAAAATGCCAAAAATAATGCTAGATTAGAAGCATTGGTCCATAGCCAAGCCAAACCTTTAAAGACACTAGAATGTCAACTGGGATAATTGACAAGTGGGTAAAACTACAAACCATTAGGTATCCTCCCAAGTGATATAGAACCTAATCCGTAGGCCAAAATAATGAGTCGTACAAGGCTATCACACTGAAGAGTGAGACTGTCATTGACAAGGACATTGGGATATAGCAACCTACTGAGTAAGCGGTAGAGCCTCCCAAGGAAAAGAAAAGAAATGAAGGAAATACCAAAGAGGCCAGCCTTATAGACTATCCACCTCTTTCATTCCATCAGCATTTGTAGCAACACAAGATATATAAGCAATTTTCAAGATTTTTAGAGATCTTCAAGAAACTGCATATCAACATTCATTTTTCCGAGGCCTTAGAGCAAATGTCCAGCTATGTGAATTTTTTGAAAGACATACTGTTAAGAAGAAAAAGTTAGGCGAGTTTGAAACAGTGGCCCTCACCGAGGAATGTAGTGCGATCCTACAGAATAAGCTGCCACCCAAGCTGAAGAACCTTGGTAGCTTTAACATATCATGTACCATTGGTAACCATAACTGTGGTTAAGTTCTGTGCGATTTTGGTGTGAACATCAATATAATGTTGTTATCTATTTACTAGAAATTGGGTTTGGGAGAGGCGAGATCAACAATTGTTACGCTGCAGCTAGCAGATTGATCTCTCACATACCCTCGAGGAAAAATAGAGGACATGCTGGTAAGAATAGATAAGTTTATCTTTCCCACGAACTTCATAATTTTAGACATGGAGGAAGATAGTGAAGTTCATATTATCTTCGGACGACCCTTCTTAGCAACATACATAATGCTGATCGACTTGCAGAAGGGTAAGCTGACCATGCGAGTGCAAGATCAAGAGGTGACTTTTCATGTCTTCAAAGCCATGTCATGTCGCAAGATGATGAAGAATACCACATGATAGACAGTATTTATGGTGAAATTCAAGAATGGGTCAACATCGATCACCACAATGATAGTTCTAAAATGAAGCCACTACAAATATTGAGTGCAAATAAAAAAACTGATGAGTTGCATATATATATTGGCGAATCGCTACCACATGTGAGAATTGATCTGTGGATATATATATTTGTTGAACCGTTGATAAATCATGGAGGACAATACATGGACCGAACTTCATAGAAAAATCCTCAATGCATGCCATCCAATGGGCAACAGAGGAGTGAGAATTGGGCAATCTTATCTGGATCAACTATGCTTACAAGGGAACCCCCATGATCAATTAGAGGTGACGTCTGACTGAAGACGTTAAACTTAGCGCTAGTTGGGAGGCAACCCATGTAATTATTTTTAGTTTCTTTGTTATATTTATTTAATTATTATATAATTATTATTTTTATTTTTATTTTTATTTTTCTGTGCTATTTATGTGTTTAACAATGTTACATGTGTAATTATACGGATACTGACACAACTCAAAGTCTGACTAGAAAATGAACCATGAGCGTTTAGCTCCGCTATCTGTGGCGATGCGATGCGAGACCTACAGACGATGTAGAATAGTACACCCCATGCACGATAGTGTTGTTCCCCTCTCTCTTATTCTTTCTGCTTATTTTACATTGAGAGCAATTCAAATTTAAGTTTGGGTGGGTGTGCATATGTTGTGTTAGTTAATTCCTGCTATTATAAAAAAAAGTCACGTGGTAGTGAAACATAGTTCACATAATGAGTTCGTTTGCTTTAGGATGAAATCTTAGGAAACGATAAGTGCCCAATTGATTTTTATCCAACGCCTTGAGAATGTGATCTATGTTAGACTCGTATGCACTTCATAATAGGTTTCTAGGAGTAAGAACCTAGGTGGTTGGCAATGTTACTAGTTGGAGAAATTGTGTGACGATGAATGATCATTTGCATAGATGTCTATCTCAGTTTGCTAGTGTTATGATGTATGATATGGTTGAAAGAAAAAAATATAGTTGAATGAAAGCAAAAAAAAAAAATTAAACTACCTATAATCGATAAATGTGAAGCTATCCATGGGCGAGTGTTAGGACCATCATGAGGTGAAATGTTACCTTAAATTGTAGGTATGTTAAAAAAAAGTAAATGAAAAAAAGGAAAAAGAAAAAGAAAGATAAAAGAGAAACATCATACAATACTGAGCAAAATAAAAATAAAAAATCAAATAAATAGCATATTTTGAGATATATAGGTTAGTTTAATCAATCATATCTTAATTTTTAAGATGAAATCACTAAGTTGACTTATCTAGGGATCGATCTGTGACTAAACCTTCACACACACACACTGTGAGTCTGGCTTAGATAATTTATTCAAAAACATGGATTTGAGTTGTGTTAGGTATTTTGAAGGTTCTTGGGTTTCACAACTAAGCATTCTCTGATGACAATATTATGTGTAACTCATATGAAGATTTTGTTTAGTTAATTATTTTTATATTTGTGTGTGATTGCATGTGTGTGTTGAATGACGTTTCTGGGTATTGTCACTATAAACACTCATGAAACTATAACTTGTCCATTGGGACCGCCTAGGGGTTTAAAGGCTTGTTGCATATGCTAAATGCAATTGTGATCACTACGAAAGTGGTTTAGGTTAATTTAGTTCTAGTTTGTTTATTTTATTTGTTTTGCTTGAGGACTAGCAAAATATTAAATTTGGAGGTGTGATGAGCGACCAATATGCATACATTTGATGTGCATATAGCTTGATGTTTTGTGAGTTATCTCTACTTTTATGAGCGTTTTGATGGGTTTTGGGTTCATTTTGCAGGTAAAAATAATATCGAGACTCAATGGAATCAATTAAGGATGAAAACAGCAAAATGTGGAGTAAATTGGGGCAAATTCAAAGTCAAAATACACATCCTGATATATGATTGCACGTCGAGACACACAAATGAAGAAAATGAAGGCAAAGAGTTTGAGCAGTGGTGCGTCGCGACTCCGACCAATGAGTGTCGTATATTTAGTCTAGTTTATTTAATTATTATTATTATTATTTAATTAATTCATTTTTTTAAAATTTTTTTTCACTTATACCTCTTTAATAGTATGTGTATACACACACACCCATTCTCTTTTATTTATTTAATAACATTATATATATATATATATATATATATATATAAAACTTATCATAAGTTATAAAAAAAATTACAGTTATATGAAAATATTTATAAAAAAAATTATAAATTATCAAAAGATATAAAAAAAATTACAATCACATGAAAATAAACACAAAATCGAGAACAGTTGCAGTATTTATTTAAAAAAAAAAAAGGTAAATAAATAACCCAATCAAAATTTTTTTTTTTTGTTTTACATAGAGACCACTATTAAGCATGCCAAAATAAACAAGTACAGCAAAACAGTCATTTTTTCCTAGTCAAACGACCACATATTGACCTACATGCAAGCATCATCAACCCACGATTGTTTATTTAATTAATGTTGTAAAATTAGTGTCATTAAACGTCAAAACATGCAAATAAACAAATCAAAACCAGAAAACGAAAGTAGATCTAATCTAACATGCATAAACCCTAAAACTTGATAATTAAGAAAACCTTATGAATCCAAGTCGAGATAATCCTATGTCCTTAAGAACTTATTGGCCCCGTCACAAGTGCTTTACGGATTCGCAATTGGCCAACGTTCTCCCAGGATAACTTGGTTCCTTCTTGTCCAAGGTGTACTCATTGACAAGTATACAAACTGGAAAATGGTTGAACTCTCTCTCAAAATCAAAAACAAAACAAAATTCTCTTTCCCAAAACGGATTTTCTTTCTATATATCTGTATTGGATGTAATGCCTTCTTTTATAAGGCATGAAAATGTGCCAATAGGGCACCCTTTGGGGTGGGGTGCAACCCTCTAAAGGGTTGTACCCTTCACAAGCACCCAATGACAAATATACCCTTAAACAATATTTAGAAGAATTTCCAACAATTTTTCTAATATTCATGGAGACAATTGGGAGAGTTATCATGAACTACAGCTGCATCGAAATAGGTAGCTTTCGCCTTGAACCTTTCCTAGTGAGTGACAATCGGATTTACTTGGCAAACCAGTGACCCATAGTCTTGAACTGTTCTGCCGTTGGTGTAAACCAAGACAATTGCCAACACACAGCTTTAATTCGACCATTTCCCGTTCTACGGTTGTGTTCATTTCGGCCCTGAACAATGGTCTCAGATTCATCAAGCACTTTAGGGTAACCTGCCTTTAAAGTTTCCCACAGAAGCGGCCTCATTTCTTACTTGAAATAGGTGATCTACCATGAAGAGGTAATCTGTCTTTACCCCCATTAGGACTCATCTCCTAATATAATGATCATTAAAAGCCTTAGCTTATCCTAACCAATGACAGACAGCACTCAGCGTCATTATCGGAATGGGAAAGAGTACAAAACTCTTCAGTGCTTGTTTTGAATTGCACAAAGTTTCTGTTGTCCCTTTTGAACCTAGATCTTGGGATCTCCAGTCAGCTAGGTTGGGTTTCCACAGTGACAATTCTTAGATTATAGGCTTCAAGCCCATTCCCCTCAATGACTTCTCAACTTGCTCTCGAGGTAAACCTTTAGTTAGTGGATCCACTAGGTTTTCCTTCGACTTGACATAATCAATCGTTATTATGCCACTTGAGAGCAGTTGACGTATGGTATTATGTCACCGACGTATGTGTCGAGACTTACCATTATACATTATTTTTGGGCTCTCCAATAGCCGATTGGCTTTCACAATGTATGCTAATCGTTGGCACCGGTTTGGCCCAACTATGAATATCCTCCAGAAAGTTTCTAAGCCATTCTGCTTCTTCCGCTGTTTTGTCTAATGCTATAAACTCAGATTCCATAGTAGACCGGGCAACACATGTTTGCCTCGAGGATTTCCATGACACGGCTGCATTACCAAGTGTGAAAACAAATCCAACCGTAGATTTGGAATCCACTGAATCAGATATCCAGTCAGCATTGATGTATCCCTCTAGAACAACAGGATATCTCTCGTAATGTAGCCCATATTTTGAAGTTTCTCATACCTCAAAACACTTACTATGGCTTTCCAGTGGTTATGTCCTGGATTGCTAGTATATATGCTAAGCCTATTCACAGCTTGAGCGATATCAGTTCGTGTGCAATTCGTGAGATACATCAGACTTCTGATGATCCTTGAATACTCTAATTGCGATATGCTTAAGCCAATATTCTTTGATAGAGGAAGAGTTAGGTTAGCTACTCCCAAATCTTTCATATCAAAATTGCTGGATAACACTTTCTTGGTAGACTGAATCAACTCATGATTATTACCAATTATCGGCATATCGTCTACATAGAGACATACAATGACATATCATTCTTGAGTTGATTTGGTGTATATACACTTATCACACTCATCGGTTTTAAACCCACTTGACAACATCTCTTTGTCAATCTTTTCATGTCATTGTCTAGGTGCTCATTTTAATCCGTACAAGGATTTTACAAGTTTGCACACCTTCTGTTCTTATCCAGGAACATTAAACCCTTCTGGTTGTTCCATGTAAGTCTCTTCATCCAATTCACCATTCAAGAATGACGTCTTTACATAATTTTGATGTATTTCAAGACCAAATATAGCTGCTATGGCTATGAGCATTCTTACCGATGTGATACAAATCACTGGTGAATATGTGTCAAAGTAAACAAGGCATTCTTTCTGTCTATAATCTTTTATGACAAACCTCGCCTTGTACTTATCTATTGATCCATCCATTTTCATCTTTCCATTTGTAGCACAGTGGCTTACAACCTGGAGGAAGATCAACCAACTCCTAAGTATGGTTCTGTAGGATTGAATCAATCTCACTGTTAATCGCCTCTTTCCACAGAGGTGCCTCCAGAGAAGACATTGCTTCTTTATAGCTTTGAGGCTCATTTTCTAACAAATATGTCAGAAAATCGGATCTGACTCTTGGTCAACCGGATCACTGTCCGTGACAGTATCAACAGATCTTTTGAGAGACTCTCTTCTTCATCTTTCCTTACAAGGAAATGTCTCTTCAAAAAATATTGCATTCCTTGACCCAATCATCACATTTAGATTGATGTCAGGAATCTCATACTTTTGTACCAAGAATCGATACGCACTACTGTCACAAGCATATCCGATGAATATACAATCAACAGTTTTGGGTCATATTCTACCTTCTTAGGTTTAGGAACCATCACCTTGGCAATTGGCAAGACACCCCCACATTTTCAGATATTTGTATGAAGGTACATAACCTTTCCACAACTCATATGATGTCTTGTCCAATCTCCTGTAAGGAAGCTTGTTCAGAACGTAGTTCGCGGAAAGCAGGGCTTTCCCCCCACAAGTTCTAAGGTAAACCAGAACTAGTCAACATGACATTCATCATTTCCTTCAACGTTCGGTCTTTGCACTCAACAATCCCATTTTGTTGAGGAGAATAAGGAGCAGTGGTTTCGTGAATAATTCCGTGCACAGAACAATATTCACCGAATGATGAAACATATTCACCACCTCTATCACTCCTGATTCTTTTGATTTCCTTGCCAAGTTGATTTGCAACTTCGTTCTCAGTGTATAAAGCTCTCAATAGCTTCAGCTATGCTCATCAGCAAATACACTTAACTGAATCTTGTGCTTTCATCGATAAAAGTGACAAAGTACTTTTTACCGCCTCTTGTTTGCACAATATTCATGTCACACACGTTAGTGTGTACAAGTTCCAAGAGTTCAGAACTTCGTTCTATGTTGTTCTATGTATTTTTGCTTCAACACATACCTCACACTTATGTTGGCTATCAATGCAAATTTAGGTATAAGGTCAATGTTAATTAATGTACGCATTATATCATAATTAACACGTCCTAACCTCCCATGCCATACATTTTGTGACTCAATAATATAAGCAGAAGTTTCAGCTTTATTAATAGCACAATTGACAGTCATTGAAAAGACCCTCAACGAGGTATCTTTTTCCTACACAGACATCATTTTTGGTCAATACAATCTTGTCAGAAACAAATACAAACCCGAGACTGAGTTATTCCGAATATCTGGAACATGCAAACATTCTTATATGTAAGTTTCGTTCCAGATATCATTTTCAGAACTATTGTGCCTTGTCAAACCACTCTAGAGGTAAACAAGTTTCCCATTGTCAGATGATCTCCGCCATTGACCTTTCTGATACGAGGAAAATATCTTGCTATCATCACATATATGACGAGTAGCCCCAGTGTCTACCCATCATTCTCTCGGATTCCCAACCAAGTTGGCTTTAGTTACCACTGCTGAGAGATTCATTTCTGAAATCTCATCAGTTAACTGCTCATCTTCAGCGACATAAGCCTCACTTTTCCTGCCCTTGTCCCGAGACTTATTGTTTCCGCAGTCCTTTGTCATATGACCGCTCTTTTCACAGTTGTAGCACTTCTCATTGAACTTCTTGTTCGCTTGGGAAGAATCAGCTCCACTGTTCTTTCTTTTCTTGCTACCCTTTACATCCTCAATGATGTTGGCCTTAGACTCCATAGTCTTGTAGCTGGCCTTCTCAGACATCCTGTTGTCATTTTTGATTCTCAATCGAACTCCAAGGTCTTCAAGGCTCATATGCTTCTTTTTGTGTTTCAGATAGCTCCTGAATTCCCTCCATGATGAAGGCAACTTTTCAATTATGGTGGCAACTTGAAACATCTCACATAGTTTCATACCCTCATCCAGTATTTCATGAATGATCAACTGCAGTTCACCCAACTGAGACATCACCGTCCTTGAAACTACCATCTTGTAGTACAGGAACCTACCTATGACAAATTTCTTTTGTCTAGCATCCTCGGTTTTGTTTTTCTTCTCGAGAGATTCCCAGAGAATCTTCGCAGAAGTCATGCCTTGGTACACATTATACAGGGTATTGTCAAGACCACCCAAAAGGTAGTTCTTGCACAGGAAGTCGCCAGACGACCATGTCTCTTCTCGCAGTTCCTTGGCTACCTCTGATTCACCCTCCACAGGACTCGAGAGATCTTTGAGGTACTTAGCCAACTGCAGAGTTTTCAGGTAGAATAACATTTTGTTCTGCCACTGTTTGAAGTTTGCCCCACCAAACTTCTCTGATTTTTCTCCATGAGAGACCGGTACTGTGATGTTTCCGCTAACCATATGTAACTGGAAACTAACAGGGTTCAATAAGTCTACAAAAGACAAATTGTACAACGACCAACAAATGATCTTGTCTCAAGTGATATACCAAATGTCCACTTGTTGTTCTATTGGACAGTAGTACCAATAAACACAAGTACTTGAATTTCTAACCAAGATTTCTTATGAAAAGTAAATAAAGGAATATCCTTTAACTACTTTCTCAATAGAACCTCTTAGCAATTCAAACTCAGTATTTCACTTTTTCAATGTCACAAAACAATATATGATAAGTGTAGATATATGTGTATGTGTCAAACAAGATTGGATGAAATTACTTGTGTAAAATTACACTTTAAATTCTCAACCAAGTATGCAACACAGAAATAAGTTTCAACTTTATCACTAAGTGTATGCTTGTGATAATTGAACACCCTAATAATAACTTAAATCTATACTACCAATATTTAAAGTGTTTCAGTATATGATTTACTAAGTTAATATTAAATTAATCTAAGTCTTTGCAGTTTATAACAATTTCAGGACAGATTAGTTAGTGTCACGTTCGTATCTACGTTCGAACGAGACTGTCCAGTGTGTGCGTTCGTGTTGCGTTTGATAACGCGTTCGAACGAAGTGTTCCAGAGAGTTCACGTTCGTGTTGCGTTCGAGAACGCTTTCGAACAGAATAATTCCAGAGAGTTCTCGTTCGTATAGCGTCCGAGAACGCGTTCAAATGAAATAATTCCAAAGAGTTTGCATTCGAGTTGCGTTTAGGACGCGTTCGAACGTTCTTAGGCAGAAGGCTTGCGTTCGAGTTGCGTTTGAATACGCGTTCGAACGTTCTTACGAATTTTTAGATTTTTGTCTTCGCGTGCGTCGGGCGTTCGAATGCCCTACGGGTTTTTCATGCACAGTTCGTATATTTTCCAGAAAATTTCTACCCTAGCATGCAAATTTACAGTCTAACAACACTAGAATGAGATAAGTTCTTAAGATTGTTGTAAAATTAGTGTCATTAAACGTCAAAACATGCAAATAAAAAAATCAAAACCAGAAAACGAAAGTAGATCTAGTCTAACATGCATAAACCATAAAACTTGATAATTAAGAAAAACCTTATGAATCCAAGTCGAGATAATCCTCTGTCTTTAAGAACTTATTGGCCCTGTCACAGGTGCTTTACGGATTCACAATTGGCCAACGTTCTCCCAGGATAACTTGGTTTCTTTTTGTCCAATGTGCACTCCTTGACAATATACAAACTGGAAAATGGTTGTACTCTCTCTCAAAATCAAAATCAAAAACAAAACAAAATCTCTTTCCCAAAACGGATTTTCTTTCTATATATCTGTATTGGATGTAATGCATTCTTTTATAAGGCATGGAAGGGTGCCAATAGGGCACCCTTTGGGGTGGGGTGCAACCCTCCAAAGGGTTGCACCCCTCACAAGCACCCAATGACAAATATACCCTTAAACAATATTTAGAAGAATTTCCAACAATTAAAACACTCATTTATTCACTCATTACCAGAAGAATTTAAGATGCATTCAACAAAAACAAATAAATTACGATTATTATTTTTTTCCGGTTATATTTTCGGTTAGGGCTCGTCTCTTAGTATACGTAGATGTCTGGGTGTGCGATAATTATATGTATTGAATATCCTAGTAGATTTCAGATTGTATATCTATAGAATTGTAATTCAAAAAAAAAGGAACACTGAACCTTTATTGGTTCCTGTTGTTGGTTTAGTGTCATTAAACATAAACTAACGTGCAACTAAACGGAACAAAACCAAAATCCCAATTAAATTATGTGAAATCCTAAAAATAGCAATATGAATAAAAACCTGGAAAAATTAACAAAATACAGTCCAAGTCGAGATAAATCTCCGTATTTAAGAACTTATCAGCCCCGTATCGGTGCTTTACAGTTTTATGGCTAATGTTCTCCCAAGATAACTCGGATTCTGTTGGAAAAATACTCACTTGTAAGCATTTTGAGGTACAATTTTAAGCATGGTCCACTTCGTGTTAGTGGTTGTTTTGAGTGATTCGGATACTTCTCCGTGAGTAGTTCGGAATGGTATATTCATATGCTTAAAATGGTGCTTTGGTGAAGTTGCTCAAAGTCACCCAATGGTGTTGGAAAATAAAGAGAAATAAGCTTGTCCCACATGGGAAAGCTAGTAAAGGAAAGTTGTGTTTATATATGATTGCTCATATGTAGATGGCTAAGTGTTATAAGGATGGAGACTCTCTCTACGTGCGCACGCAGGGGGGTGCAAATCAAAATCCGAACAGGTCTGACTCGTGTGCACCCGCGCGTCCTGCGTACACGAATGCCAGACCAAATTGTACGGGCCCGGCCCAACCATTTTTTGAAGTCTCTTTATTTTTCTCAAGTCTTTTGAAGTTTCATAACAGTTAAATTAATTCTATTAATTAACTGGGTGGTTACACCATTTGAAAAGTCTCCCACTATCTAAATTTAATTGGCATGATTATTTTCTTCTTAACGGGGGGCAATGTTTTTCGTTTTAGGTAGAGAACATACATAAAACAGAAGCTTTCGTTTTAAGGGAAAACTTTTTCCCCGTTTTTCTTTGTTTTTGTTGAAAGAGTTCAATCACTTTGTTGTTCGTTGAAAACAAGTTTGGTGGTGCCCATACTTGTTTATTTCCGTTGCATCATGGGAAACAAACGTCTCACGTTCTACTGTACCATTCGGTAGGGGACAAATTTATTTTAAGGAGATTGTTTCCACATCAACAAACCTCTGAATAATGAAGCTTTGGGTCTGACCTTGTTTGCTGGTTCGGTTCTGACTTGGTTACTGCATCTTCAGGGGCTGCCGAGAACCTCATCAGAGTCAGACGTTAGGTTCATAGTCAGGGGCTAATTTCAGAGGCAGACACATCACTGGGTTCCTCTTCAGGGTCTGATTTCAGGGTCTGACGCACATCGCTTGGGTCTGATTTCAAGGTCTGATGCACATCGCTCGTCAGTGTCTGAACTCGTGGGATCTGATTTGAGGGTCTGAAGCACATCGTTCGTCTGAAGCTCGTCACTGAGTTTGAATTATCAGGGTCCGAAACTCATCAGGGTCAAAAGCTTGATTTCAGGGGCTGACCTAGTTCTGGATTACTTTCATTTTGTGTTGTAACCAAATATTTGTAATAGATTCATCTTGTTCAAGGGGCACTCATTAACAAGATCTCAAATTGGAAAATGGAGAAACTCTCTCTCTGACTCAAAAACGAAATATAAGACTCTTGTAATTCGGATGAATTCAGATTGGTTTCGAATCCTTTAAATGAACATAGAGGTCTCATTATAAAGGCTTGAAAGGGTGCCTTAAGGGCACATTTTGGGTTGGGGTGCAACCCTCCAAAGGGATGTACCCCTCCCATGCATTCCTTGAAGTCTAGAACTATGTTACACTCAATTGGAGGACATGTCTCTATAGGGTATCATCCAAAAGACATGTCACTCCTCCATCAATAACAATATTAGAAGAATTTTCAACAATCCCCCACAATTCTTCAAATATTCATGCAGACACTTGAGAGAGTTTCCATAAACTAAAGCTGCATCGAAATAGGTAGCTTTCGCCTTGAACACTTCCTAGTGAATGATAATCAGATTTACTTGGCAAACCAGTGACTCATAGTCTTGAACTGTTCCGCCGTTGGTGTAAACCAAGACAATTGCAAACACACGCTATACTTCGACCATTTCTCGTTCTACAGTTGTGTTCATTTCGGCCCTAAACAGCGGTACTGGATTCATTAAGCACTTTAGGGAAATCAGCCTGTAAAATCCCATGGAAGCGACCTCACTTCTTACTTGAAATAAGTGATCTACTATGAAGAGGTAATCTGCTTTTACCCTCATTAGGACTCATCTCATAATATAGTGATCATTAAAAGCCTCAACTTATCCTAACCTTGACAGACAGCATTCGGCATTATTATCGGAATGAGAAAGAGTACAAAACTCTTCAGTGTTTGTTTTGAATTGAACAAAATTTTAGTTGTCCCATTTGAACCTAGATCTTGGGATCTCCAATCAGTTAGGTTGGGTTTTCACAGTGATAATTCTTATTTTATAGGCTTCAAGCCCATTCCCCTCGATGACTTCTCAACTTGCTCTCTAGGTAAACCTTTAGTAAGTGGATCCGCTAGGTTTTCCTTTGACTTGACATAATCGATCGATATTATGTCACTTGAGAGTAGTTGACGTATGGTATTATGTCCCCGATGTATGTACTGTTATACATTGTATTTTGGGCTCTCCTAATGGCAGATTGGCTATAACAATGTATGCTTATCAGTGGCACTGGTTTGAGCCAACTAGGAATATCCTCCAGTAAATTTCGAAGTCATTCCACTTCTTCCGCTGTTTTATCTAATGTTATGAACTCTGATTCCATAGTAGACCAGGCAATATATTTTTGCCTCGAGGATTTCTATGACACGACTGCATTACCAAGTGTGCTAACAAATCCACTCATAGATTTGGAATCCACTTTTTCAGATATCCAGTTAGCATCGCTGTATCCCTCTAGAACAGCATGATATCTCTCATAATGTAGCCCATATTTTGAAGTTTCTCTCAGATACCTCAAAACTCTTACTATGGCTTTCCAGTGGTTATGTCCTGGATTTCTCGTATATCTGCTAAGCTTGTTCATAGCTTGAGCGATATCAGGTCGTGTGCAATTCGTGAGATACATCAGACTTTCGATGATTCTCGAATACTCTAATTACGATACGCTTGAGCCAGTATTCTTTGATAGATGAAGAGTTAGGTCCACAGGGGTTATAGCCACATTTAGATCCTATTTGTTATATTTCTCAAGTATATTCTCAATATAATAAGTCTGAGATAATAAATATCCTATGATGTCCTAGAAATCTTAATCCCTAGGATCACATCAGTTACTCCTAAATCTTTCATATCAAATCTGCTGGATAACACGTTCCCGGTAGACTGAATCATTTCATGATTACTACCAATTATCTGCATATCGTCTACATAGAGACAAACAATGAAATATCTTATTTGAGCTGATTTGTTGTACACACACTTATCACACTCATTAGTTTTGAACCCACTTAACATCTCTTTGTCAAATTTCTCATGCCATTGCTTAGATGCTTGTTTTAATCCGTACAAGGATTTTACAAGTTTGCACACTTTCTGTTTTTGTCCAAGAACATTGAAACATTCTGGTTGTTTCATGTAAATCTCTTCATCCAATTCACCATTCAAGAATGTCGTCTTTACATCCATTTGATGTATTTCAAGACCAAATATAGCTGCTATAGCTATGAGCATTCTTATTGATGTGATACGGGTCACTGGTGAATATGTGTCAAAGTAATCAAGACTTTTTTTTGTCTATAACCTTTATGACAAGCCTTGCCTTGTATTTATCTATTGATCCATCGGTTTCATCTTCCGTTGAATATCTATTTGTAGCCCAGTGGCTTACAACTTGAGGAAGATCAATCAACTCCCAAGTATGGTTCTGTAGGATGGAATCAATCTCACTGTTGATAGCCTCTTTCCACAAAGGTGCCTCCGGTGAAGACATTACTTCCTTATAGCTTTGAGTCTCATTTTTCTAACATGTTAGAAAATCGGGACCAAACGACTTAGACGTTCTAGCTTTTTTACTACGTTTAGGTTCGATTGTCTCAACATTTGCGCATTGGTCTGACTTTTGGTCAACCTGATCACTGTCTTTGACAGTATCAATAGCTCTTTTGAGAGACTCTATTCTTTGTCTTTCTTTACAAGGAAATGTCTCTTAAAAAAATATTACATTCATTGACTCAATTATCATATTCGGATTGATGTCAGGAATCTCATACTTGTGTACCAAGAATCGATACGCACTACTGTTGCGAGCATACCCTATGAATATGCAATCAACAGTCTTAGGTCATATTTTAACCTCCTTAGGTTTAGGAACCATTACTTTGGTAAGACACCCCCACACTTTTAGGTATTTGTATTATGGTACGTGACCTTTCCACAACTCATATGGTGTCTTGTCCAATCTTATGTGAGGAAGCTTGTTTAGAACGTAGTTCGCGGAAAGCAAGGCTTCCTCCACAAGTTATGAGGTAAACCAGAGCTTGTCAACATGACATTCATCATTTCCGATTTTCGCGCTCAGCAATCCCATTTTGTTGAGGCGAATAAAGAGCAGTGGTTTCATGAATAATTCCATGATCGGAATAATATTCACCGAATGGTAACACATATTCATACCTCTATCACTCATGATTCTCTTGATTTTCTTAGCAAGTTGATTCTCAACTTCGTTCTTATAGTGTACAAAGCTATCAATAGCTTCATCTTTGCTCCTCAGAAATACACATAATAAAATATTGTGATATCATCGATAAAAGTGATAAAGTACTTTTTACCTCCTCTTGTTTGCATAATATTCATATCACACACATCAGTGTGTATAAGTTCTAAGGGTTCAGAACTTCGTTCTATGGAATAAAATGATGTTATATGTATTTTTGCTTCAACAAATGCCTCACACTTATGTTGGCTGTCAATTGTAATTTTAGGTATAAGGTCCATGTTAATTAATTTACGCATTGTATCATAATTAACATGTCCTAACCTCCCATGCCATACATTTTGTGACTCAATAATATAAGTAGAAGTTGTAGCTTTATTAATAGCACCGTGTCAATTGACAGTCATTACATTGAATTTGAAAAGGCCCTCAGTGAGGTATCATTTTCCTACATACACATCATTTTTTGTCAATACAAATTTATCAGAAATAAATATAAGCTTAAAACCAACCTTGCTAAGGAGAGTTCTTCCGAATATCTAGAACATGTAATACATTCTTCAATGTAAGCTCATTTCCAGATGTCATCTTCAGAACCACTGTGCCTTGTCCAACCACTTTTGAGGTAGACGAGTTTCTATTTGTCAGATGATCGCCGCCATCGACTTTCTGATGCGAGGAAAATATCTTGCTATCTACACAGATATGACGAGTAGCCTTATTGTCTATCCACCATTCTCTCGTATTCCCAACCAAGTTGGCTTCAGTTACCACTGCTGATAAGTTCATCTGTGAGATCTCATCAGTCAACTGCCCATCTTCAGTGACATCAGCCTCATTTTTCTTTTTCTTGCCCTTGTCTTGAGACTTATTATTTTTACAATCCTTTGCAATGTGACCATTTTTTCCACAATTGTAGCAATTCCTCTTGAACTTCTTGTTAGCTTGGGAAGAATCAGCTCCACTGTTCTTTCTCTTCTTGCTACCCTTTACACCATCGACGATGTTGGCCTTAGACTCCATAGTCTTGTAGCTGGCTTTCTCAGACTTCCTATTATCCTCTTAAATCCTCAACCGGACTCCAAGGTCTTCAAGGCTCATTTACTTCATTTTGAGTTTCAGATAGCTCCTGAAGTCTTTCCATGATGGAGGCAACTATTCAATTATGGTGGAAACTTGAAACGTCTCACAGAGTTTCATTCATTCATCCAGTATTTCATGAATGATTAATTGTAGTTCACCCAACTGAGATATTAATGTTCTTGAATCTACCATCTTGTAGTCCAGGAACCTACTGATAATAAATTTATTTTGCCCGACATCCTCGGTTTTATATTTCTTCTCGAGAGATTCGAATCTTCGCAGAAGTCATGCCTTGGTACACATTGTACATGTTATTTTCAAGTCCACCCAAAAAATTGTTCTTGTATAGGAAGTCGCCAGACAACCATGTCCGTTCTCGCAGTTCCTTGGCTGTTTCCGATTCACCCTCCACAGGACCCGGAGGATTATTAAGGAAGTTAGCCAACTGGAGAGTTGTCAGGTAGAACAATATTTTTCTCTACCACTGTTTAAAGTTTGCCCCATCAAACTTTTCCGACTTTTCTCCATGACGACCGGTACTGTGATTTTTCTACTAGCCATATATAATTGAAAAAACCAACATGGGTCAATAAGTCTACAAAAGATAAATTGCTCAATGATCAACAAATGATCTTTTTCAAGTGATATACCAAGTATTCACTCGTTGTTTTATTGGACATTGTACCAACAAACACAAGTCCTTGAATTTTTGACTAAGAATTCTCATGAAAAGTAAATAAAGGAATATTTCCAGAGGACCAGGGGGTCCGGAGTAACAACTTAAATCTCCGACCACTTAAGATCTTATCGCCATTTTGACATAATATCCTTTAAACACTTCCTCAATAAAATCTCTTAGCAATTCAATACTCAGTATTTCACTTTTCAAAATTTCACAATACAATATTTGATATGTGTAGATATATGTGTACGTGTCAATCAAGATTGGATGAAATTACTTGTGTATAATTACACTTTAAACTCTCAACCAAGTATGCAACACACAATTAATTTTCAATTTTATCACTATGTGTATGCTTGTGATAATTAAACAATCTAATATTAACTTAAATCTATACTACCAAGATTATTGTGATACATTATATGATCTTACTAAGTATATATTATGAATAATTAGATAAATCTAAGTCTATTTCAGTTTAAAAACAATTCCAGGACTTAGTTCGTTAGTGTCACATTCATATCTACGTTCGAACGAGACTGTCCAATGTGTGCACGTTCGTGTTGCAATTGAGAACGCGTTTGAACTAAGTATTCCAGAGAGTTTACGTTCGTGTGGCGTCCGAAAACGCGTTCGAACGAAGTATTCCAGAGAGTTTACGTTCGTGTTGCGTTTAGGACGCGTTCGAACATTTTAAGTCAGAGGGTTACGCGTTTGAACGTTCTTAGGCAGAAGGCTTGCGTTCGAGTTGTGTTTGAAGACGCGTTCGAACGTTCTTACGAAATTTCAGATTTTTACCTTTGCGTTCGTCGGGCGTTCGAACGCACTACGTATTTTTCATGCACATACTTTATTTTTCCAGGAAATTTTCTTATCTTAGCATGTGAATTACTATCTAACGACACTAACTGATAAGTTCTTAAGATTGTTGTTGGTTTAGTGTCATTAAACATAAGCTAACATGTAACCAAACGGATCAAAAATCAGAATCCCAATTAAATTATGCGAAACCCTAAAACTAGCAATATGAAGAAAAACCTGGAAAAATTAATGAAATGCAGTCTAAGTTGAGATAGATCTATGTCCTTAAGAACTTATCAGCCCCGTCTTGGTGCTCTACGATTTTATGGCTAATGTTCTCTCAGGATAACTCGAATTCTCTTGTTCAATGGGCACTCTTTAACAAGATCTCGAACTGGAAAATGGAGAAACTCTCTCTCTGACTCAAAAACGAAATATGAGACTCTTGTAATTTGGATGAATTCGGATTGGTTTTAGATCCTTTAAATGAACATAGAAGCCTCCTTATAAAGGCATAGAAAGGGTGCCTTAAGGGCACCTTTTGGGTTGGGATGCAACCCTCCAAAGAGTTGTACCTCTCCCATACATCTCTTGGAGTCTAGAACATGTTACACTCAATTGGATGACATGTTCCTATAGAGTACCATCCACGGGACATATTCCCCCTCCATTCATAAACAATATTAGAAGAATTTTCAACAGTTCCAACAACCCTATGAAAATCTCTTCAAATAATGGTGACGTTAAGGCTTGGTGAATACTTACTCCGATTCCTTCAAAATTGCGTTATTTTCAACCTGAATATATACATGAATTTCATATCTTCACCAAATTAAATGCTCTCAACAATGAAACCAAAAAAGAGAGTAAAGAATAGCGCTCTCATGTCTCACAGTAGGGTTGGTTGGTAAATGAGTGGTATTTTGAAAAGTATTTTTTAAATTCAAGTGTTATTAATTTATTAATATTTTTAAAAAATTGGAAAATTTTAATTTATTAAATTTTGAATTGATTTTTTCGAATGAAAGAGTAATTGAAAAATAAGATTTTACGGGGACGAAAAATTTCTTGCGTTTTACAATCAATAGGCAAATTTGTCAAGTTTTCATATCGCCCCTCAAAACGAAAAAAAAAATCTCCAAGCCGAAAGTTCCACGAAGCTTCCTTTCAAAATTTGGTAAAAGGGCGGGGCATTTGCAGCTCTAAACTGTCACCTTTCCCATCGCTATTACCAATTTAATCTGCTTAGTCACTAAAGCATGAATTTTGTTATTGATTCGCGATTTTTTGCTCCGCCCTTTGTGAACCTCATAATCTTCTTTCTGCCTGAAATCTCAGGATGTCAACTATTGGGCCCTCCCAAAGGACCAAGCCGGCACTAATCAAATTCTTTGTATCCTATTTTAAAGCTTGAATTCTGGTCCCTGATTTCTTATTATTATTTAATTTAGTTTCTTTAATTATTATTTAATTCATTCTAATTTTTTATTTTCTTAAATTTATATTTTTGTCACTTATACCTATTTAATAATCTATATATATACACACACATATCTATTCTCTTTTATTTATTTAATGATTATCATAAGTTGTAAAAAATTACAGTCCTATGAAAATATTTATAACAAAATTATAAATTATCAAAAGATATAAAAAAAAAAAATTACAATCACATGAAAAATAAATACAAATCGAGAACAGTTGCAGTATTTATTTAAAAAAAAATAATTTAAATAACCCAATTAATTTTTATTTGTTTTACATAGAGACCACTTTTAAGCATGATAAAATAAACAAGTAGAGCAAAAAAGTCATTTTTTTTCATAGTTAAACGACCACAGATTGACCTACATGCATGCAACTATGCAAGCATCATCAACCCACAACTGTTTATTTAATTAAAACACTCATTTATTCACTCATTACCAGAAGAATTTAAGATGCATTTAACAAAAACAAACAAATTACGATCAGGACTAACAATTATACTGTTCATTAATCAATGTAACAAGATTAAGAACACTGATGATGATATTAGGATTCGTTTAATAAACGAATCAAATACGAATCCATCACATTTCGATTCGATTATGTAAAATGTGAAGCCCTTTTTCAGCCATTGGATGAGGGACATGTGGCGCAATCCCTGCCGTTGCCTTAATTACATACTTTTGCTCATCATATATAAAGGATGCTAGGGTTTGAGAAAGATGATAGTTTTTGTGTTGTTTGCTTATAAGTTTTCTCCTATTATTGTTTGGCTAATTGTTGAGCCATATTCATAATCTAAGTTTGTGTGATCTTCAATTGAGAGTTGAGATTGACACTATTAGAGATTAGGGTTTATCATGTGAGTGTGAAGTAATTGGGGAAAATTGTTGTTGTTAACAAATTCAAGATTCTTGTGTAATATTGTTGTTGATTAGTGCAGTGAGCTCCTTTTCTGGAGTTCAACGTGGATGTAGTCTGAAATTGATTCAGGCGAACCACGATAAAATCTTTTGTTCTTGGTGTGATTGATTTTCGATTGTGGGTTTAATTGCTTCTGCCATTAGTCTCTGTTTCTTTTGAAGTTGAAAATCTGGGTGTGATCTATAAGAAGGATCAACAGTGGTATCAGAGCTTGTTAAAAATCAGAGATCAGAAACATAAGCAATTAAAAAAGAAACCAAGGGAATCGACTAAGTTACAGAGCTGCCGATCAAAGAAACAAAACCCTAAGATCCGTCGATCAAAATCAGCAAACGTCAAGATCCAGTGACTGGGCAAGTTAAAAACCCTAAGCTTGTCAAATTAAGACCCTGATTGCCAAATTAAAAGGATAATACTACCGACCAGAGGACGCCTGGGTTGCCGATTCAACAACAAGATCTGGGTTGCCGTTCCTTCTCCTAGGTTAAAGATCTTGAGTGGGACAATCAAGATCAGTGTTGGACGATAAAGCCGCCCTGGGTTTACTGACCAAGGACGCCAAAAAAAACTCATGTGAGTTAACGTGTTTTCTTTGTTTGTCAATCTCTGGTTACAAAACAAGATCTGAGTTGGACAAACTGATATTTGAGACTTGAACGATCAAGATCCTTGGGGCAGATTAAGGGTTTCGACAGTAGAAAAACAAATCCTTGGTTGCCGATTAGGGCATCAAAGGCGGCAAACCAAGATTGTGTTTGCCGAATAAAGACTCCAGGTGTACCGAATAAAGAATGTGTTTGCCTAATTTGGGTATCGAGTGGCAGGGAACTTGTTCCCCTGTTACCGAGCTGCTGACCTGCCAAAAATTAGGGAACTTGGCTGCAGACCAAGACTCCAGGTGTTGAACTATTGACCAAGATTTGAGCAGCTGTGGTTCTTGGATTAAATTGCACCCTCAAAATTCTGGATTGCAAAGACCCGCAAACTTTATGGGAAATTAAGTTTCTGTTGAAGTTGCAGTTTGGGAAATTAAGTTTCTGTTGAAGTTGCAGTTTGGGTATTAGTTAAATCAAAATGTCGACAATCAAACTCGGCATTAGCATATTTGACGGAAAATGAGATTTTACCATTTGGAAAAAGAAAATGAGGGTATTGCTTTCCCACCATAAGGTAGTTTGGGCGTTGGAACTTGATCCAGAAAAATGGCCAAAGATGGAAAATGATGTGAAGGCCGAAATTTTGGAAGAAGCCTACAACCTGATTTTCCTTTACCTTGGTGATTCGGTAATAAGAAGGAAGGTGACGGAATGGACACACACCTCCAACTCTGGGGTAAACTCGAATCTCTTTATTCTGTTATTTCTCTGCTCCAAATTTCGTTTTCTTGAAATGAAATTTGTTTAATTACAAGATGGACACAAATAAGTCTATAGATGATAACCTAGATGAATTCACGAAAATGACTCAAATCCTTAAAGGAACTGACCAAGCTTTAGGAGATTCTAGCGAAGCTATGATATATTAAATTCACTACCTGAAGAATATAGTGTCGTAAAGAACTTTCTGCAGTACACAGGAGTTGTACCTATGCTAGACTTGGTAATATCTGGGATAAGGGCTAGAGAGTTAGAACTTAGAACCAGTAGAAGAGGTGGAGCGAACCTATTCGTGAAAGGCAAAAATGACAGGAAATATAATGGGTAGAATAACAACCCAACAAATGATCAAGAATCTAAGGGGAAGAAAAAGAATAAACATGATAAGAATAAGAACAGTGGAAAGAAGTGCTATCACTGTGGGAAGGTGAGACACCTTAAAAGAATTGTTATAAATTCATTAGGGAACAGAAAAATGAAGGCAACGCTACTGTAGCTGCCGAAAATGGGTCAATTTGCTTATCTGAGGCATTGACTGTGTCTAGTGATCACATTAGCAGAGAATGGATTATGGACTCAGGGTGTTCCTTTCACATGAGTCCGTATAGGGACTGGTTTGTCAACTTTAGAAATTCTGACCAAGGGACAGTGTATATGGGTAATGACAATACTTGTAGAATACAGAGAGTTGGGGACATAACGCTCAAGCTCCATGATGGTAAAATTAGGATCCTTACTGATGTTAGATATGTACCTGATTTAAAATGAAACTTGACATCACTAGGAACTCTAAATGAATTAGGTTTTACATATAAAGCTCACTAAGGAAACATGCACATATCTAAGGGTAAAAACTAATCCTAACTGGTATAAAATGAAACGGACTGTATGTTCTAAATGGACAACATGTATTCTCAGAAAAACTCATTTTTGCTCTAACTTCTAATGTTGATATGACTAATATTTGGCACTTGAGACTTGGCCATATAGGCCAGAAAGGTATGCAGGTACTCAGCAAGCAGGGACAATTTGGAAAGGACCAGTTGAAGCCACTAGAGTTTTGTGAGATCAGTGTGTTGGGCAAACAACACAGTCAGAGTTTCCCAACTGGAATTCACTTGTCAAAAGCCAGCCTGGAGTATCTATACTGTGATATATGGGGACCAGCCAAAGTCCAGACACATGGGGGTAGAAATAATTTCTCTCTATTGTTGATGACTACAGTAGGAAGGTATTGACATTTTACTAAAATCAAAGGATGAAACTTTGGTAAAATTTAAAGAATGGAAAGTTTTAGTAGAAAATCAAACTAGTAACAAAGTGAAAGTCTTGAGAACTGATAATGGCTTAGAATTTTGTAATATTGAGTTTGATCAATACTGTACTAGTGAGGGTATCCTGAGACATATCACTGTGAGACACACCACTCAACAAAATGGAGTTGCGGAAAGAATGAATAGAACCCTATTAGAAAAGATCAGATGTCTTTTATTTTCTTCCGAACTTCCGAGGCCCTTTTGGGGTGAGGCCCTCAATACTGCGACTCATTTAGTTAACCTTAGCCCAAATAGTTCAGTCCAGTTTAAGACCCCAGAAGAAATCTGGTCTGGTAGAACTCAGAAGTTTGCCCACCTTAGAGTGTTTGGCTGTGAAGCTTATGCTCACCAGTCCATAGGTAAACTTGAACCGAGGTCTCTTAAGTGTGTTTTCTTAGGATATCAAGAAGGGACAAAAATGTATAGGTTATGGGAAAGGGAGTCGCCTGGAGTCAAAAATATAGTTAGTAGGGACGTTATATTCAATAAACTTTGTTTTCCATGTAAATCTACTAACAAGAATGCAGGTGCCTTAGAAAAGGATCAAGCAGATTTTGATCTTGCAGGTGGAGCCAGACACATCAAGGACCACTAATCAATATGGTGACAGGCCAGGCTCAGAGACATCTGAGGACTCTCAACCTAGAAGAAATAACCCAGAAGAAAATAGAACTGAAGTGTAACATCCCGCCTAGGCCAGGATGCTACCGGCAGGAGACATGAGAACCCATCTCCATAAGCCTCTAATTCTAACGAAATTTCGACATGATATATTCGTAACATCATGCAACCTGGCCTGTAGCCAGCCTCCACATACAACAAGAAACTCAACAATCTCGGCCTCAGGCCGGAAACACAACATCAAGGCCTCAGGCCTGAACTCAAAGAACAAAATATAAACTACTTGGCCTCCGGCCAGAACCCAAATGAAACTATACCATTACATGACTTATACAAATGAGATGCAAATACAAAAATTATACAAAGGGCCGTGAGGACCCATAACTCGACCCAGGACTCCCTTGACTGCAATTGGGGCGATCCACCATCTTCAAAGTCTTCACCAAGCACCTACTGATCCCATAAGACAGCTACTGACCTGCAAAACTACAAACTGTGGTGGTGTGAGTCATAATGACTCAGTAATAACTATGCTCTAAAACTTAAGCATCAAACACATGCAAAAACTGAGTTACATTTCTATGTTAACTTAAGTTGTCTATAATAATCATGCAATTCTATATTAGGTTTGAACTAGATATCAAGTTCTTATTCATTTACAAACATTGCTCTAGTTACTGATTCTTTAAATCTGATCACTCATATACTTTAAATTCTATTTATCATGTATAATCTTATCATCTTAATATGTATATGTATACATACTGTTTCTATATCACTGTCAACAACGACTAACCCACCAACGCTTCCGCTGCGCTACTCTGATATCTTTCTTCTCTCCTATTCACCCTTTACTAATCTGGTTTGAACACTTAATATAATCAACTTTCTTTTATTCCATTGAAATGTCATCAAATCGGATTTATTAGATATTCTTGTTATAAGTCTTCGTTACTCAAACTTCAACCATGCATACATATGTAAATACAATTCTATCATCATGCTTTATTATTTATAAAGAATCTTTCTTATGTAAACATATAACTCGTACAAAAATAAATATAAACATGATAATGTTATCAGGCATCAGCATCAACTTCAAACTCATATGATTTTTAGAATGTGTGACCTATATACTTGTCCTGTGAGCTATACTCTGCTCAAAATGCCATGCTTATAGACTATTACTTTAAAACCTTTTCTGAAGAACTTACATATAAATGTACTAATGATATCATGTATAATACTAACTATATGCATCTCATATGAAAGTACTAGAATACATGATTTATAAACCTAACTACACTTGACATGCTATGCTTTAGAAAGTACGCTCTGAAAACCTTTTCTGAAGAATTCTTTGCTGAAATCTTTATTTTACTCTTTCTTTTCAGAAAATCTCTTTGAAAGCTGTACTTGGAAACTGATATTTATGTCTGAAATCTGTGTTTCTGAAAACTAAAATCTGTATCTTTGAAAACTGAAAACTTTCTCTGAATTTTGTATCTCTGTCTGAAAAACTGGACGTATGAAGGCGTTACGTATCGTCCGTCCCCTCGTACGCCGATCTGGAGGCAGAAGTGCAAAACCATGACTTTGGAGCGCTACGTCCCGTCGTCCCCAAAGCATGCCACAACTGTCTCATAATCTGGGGGTCTAGGGGCGTGATATCTCGCCGTCCTCCTAGCCCATCTGGAGGATCTGAGAGCGTCCCCTCAGTCCTCAACATGTGCACATGTCTCTGAATCCGTCAATTCCAACTGAATCTCAAGTTACATACTGGGGTGAGTTTTTCCCCCATGCCCCGAAAATCATAAAACCATAATCTGTAACTCAAACTGTGAAAACATTTTCTGAAATACGATTCTTTTCAAAAGTATTTGAAATCTTTCTTTAAAACATTTGAAATTGTTGAAAACATTGTTATCTTTTGCTCATCTGATGAAAACTTAAACACACACACACACGCACATGCATACATGCATTTCTCATGTTTCTTTCTACTCTAGCCATGATTCCCTTTTTAATGATCTTACAAACTATATGCTAAAGTATTACGGAATGCTGTTCAAACCAAAGCATGCTGCTTATATCAATATATGTATGCACACATTCAACCATTATAACATAGCTTACCTCTTTAACTTACCGTGCTGGTGGCTCACAATCATACATTGCATAAACTAAATTCATACACACACAATCAAACATCAATGTAAACAAGCTCCAATATCTTAGTTCTTAAGCTGATTTGTTAGTTTCTAGCTATCTACTTGTACTCAAGAATCTCCAATCATAATCTTTTATATATACTCATGCCATGGGTATGTTACACCTTTATGCTTTCTACCATCTTATATACATGTATCAGTACTCACTAGTTTTTGGTTACTAATGCATACTAATATTCTCATACAATACATAAAATAAATACTTTCATTCATATCACTAACTCATATTTAATATATCTCATTTATAACTGTAATCCCATTCCCTAGGGTGTAGTTTTCTACAACCCCCCCAAACCCAGGTTTCACTAAATATTATTCATAAACATAACATCATTCATATGCTCTATTTATCTATATAAATACATATACTTATTTACATCTAAACAGCATCTCTTTACTTCTAAATATACATATATTCATGCTTATCTCTTGCTTATGTGCATGCTTATAATTGTTTATCCACATCTATGTTTGCATACAACTACACCCGTCTCTTTATCCTATATTCAACTTCATATATACCTATATAGATTTCATGAATATATATCTATTTACTATAGTATTACCTTACTAGTCTCGAACATCGTTATGTCTACCAAGTACGCAGAACGTGAGTTACTTACCTGGCTGAGCGAACGCCCGCGATCCGGGTCCGATCTGCCATAACAAATCACAACATCTGTCAGAACCGCTATTTGCGGAATTTATAACTCATCTATAATTAACTACGGATTTTCTCGGAATCCTCAAATCCTCACCGACTCTACGGTTTAAGTTTCATTACTCTAATATGTCTTTCTATATCATTCTAAACTAACTAGATACCTTAGATTCTCACTTTACGCGTTTGCGGCAAAACTTGCGGAAAAGTTTCCGCAAACGCTACGGAAGGGTCTCGAACCTGCCGAACTAATCCAGAATTACCTAATTACCCTCGCAATAACATATCTATACTATTTTCATAATTACGGTCATCTAAGCTCAATCGTGCGAGAAACTCTGTTTTACCGGAAACTCGCTAATTCCACCGGATCAATCAAACCTAATCCGTTTCTCCTCGGAATCTGCCACATTAATCGTTTTAACACATTAAGACATGTCCAATTCATTTCATGCAAATTCGTTACACTACGAAACTACCGGAAACATCCGAATACAATTCCATATACTTGAAAATAACAAAATCTAAACGGAGAGTCGTACCGAAATTCCGAGGCCATATTCGGACTCCCCTCGGCCATACGAACGCGCTGGTGTCGACGGAATTCCGATCGGAGCCACTGTTCGTCGTGGGTTTACTGTTCACAGCGGCTTTCTTCCTCGTTTCGCGTGCAACCGGCCGCTATTCGGCGAAACCAACCCCGCACACTCGTAGTACTCGTCGAGGGCTTCGATTTGGTAGGTGGCTTGGGCCGTGAAACGAACCGACGAGCCGGATCCGTCAAACCCATTCTCGCAACTTTCTCCTTCGTTTCCCGCCGTTCACCGGCGATTCAGCTTCGCTGCCGGCCACCATCAGCTGCACGGTGGCCGGCTCTATCGATCTGGACGATCGCGCCGGCCGGAGGTGGCTGGCAGGCCGCCGGCGCGACCAACTCACTCTCTATGCGTGAAGGGGTCGTGGGGGGGGGGGTATAAGGGGTTTTGGTTTTGTTTTGCCAAAATTCTAATTTTTGAAAACCTTGAGCCTTTTTATACTAGCTGGGAAAATATCAAATAAGTCCCCACGAAATTACTGATCAGCCCCTATTCTGGAACCTTCTGGAATATCGAAATTTTGGAGCCCTTCTGATGCGATTCTCGAAAAGTGTTGAACACGAAAGTTGTTCGTCTCGGAAAAACGAGTTAAATGGCCCAACAATCAGCTCGATCGGAGTTCATTTGCTAATTCTGTGGTCAAAACAGTAAACTTTACGCGTTTTACGAAAATCACGTAACTGACTTTTGATCCCACGAATTTTCCAACGCGACGAAAATTCATAATATAATATTCCAACTCATATAACATCACTTGAACTCTTATTCTTCCTCATCATCATGTTCCGAGACTAAAACGTCCATCCAGGAATCTTCTAGAACGGTCCCGAAAATCTGGGATGTTACATGAAGTGCCTGATATGCAAGAACAAAGTGAGGAGGACACAATGGATCAAAATCAGCTGAATGAATCATATGAGCATCACGATGAAACACCACAAGATACATTGGCAAACTACCAGCTAGCAAGAGACAGAAGTAGGAGGCATGTAAGACCTCATACCAGGTATGATTACTCAACTAATGATTTGTATTTATGTGCATTAATATCAAGTCATGAAATAAATGGAATAGAGCCTGCTAGCTTAGGAGAGGCATTAAAGTCTACCCATAAACTTGAATGGGAAGCGGCCATGAATGAAGAGATGTATTCTCTTAGAAAAAACCAAACTTGGACTTTAGTTCCTAAACCTAAAGAACAGAAGTTGGTTGAGTGTAAGTGGTTGTTTAAAGTCAAAGATGGAATTCTGCCTAGTGACCCTATTAGGTTTAAAGTCAGACTTGTAGCAAAATGGTTTACTCAACGGGAAGGGGTAGACTATAATGAAATTTTCTCACATGTAGTTAAATTTAAAACTATTAGAATGATGTTAGCTCTAGTAGTGCAGTATAATCTCGAATTGGAACAATTGTATGTAAAAACCGCCTTTCTACATGGAGAATTAGAAGAGAAAATTTACATGTCTCAGCCTGTAGGTTTTATAGATAAAAACCATCATGAGTATGTTTGTCTGCTCAATAAATCCTTATATGGTCTTAAACAGTCACCTAGGCAATGGTACAAGAGGTTTGATATGTTTGTGCTTAGCATTGGATTCGTAAGAAGTAAATATGATAGTTGCTTATATTACATGCTTAATGATAAATGTCTTGTATACTTGTTATTGTATGTTGATGACATGCTTCTAATCTCTGAATCAATGAATGCTATTAACAATCTTAAGAAGCAGTTGAACAGTGAATTTGACATGAAAGACCTAGGTAGTGCAAAGAGAATCCTAGGTATGACCATTGATAGAGATAGAAGTAAAAATTGCCTGAAAATATATCAGTCCACATATTTGCAAAAGGTAGCATCTAGGTTTGGGGTAAGTGGCCATAAGCCTGTTAGTCAGCCTCTTGCGAGTCATTTCATTTTATCTAAATCCCAAAGCCCTGCTAATAGGTCTGAGATGATTAAAATGGAAAATGTACCATATGCAAATGCAATAGGTTCTGTGATGTATGCCATGATTAGTACTAGACCTGATTTTTCATATGTTGTATCTTTGTTGAGTAGATTTATGTCAAATCCTGGTGGTGCTCATTGGAGTGCTTTGCAGTGGTTATTAAGATACTTAAATACAACTGTTGATTATGGTTTATGCTTTTATAAATCTAACGCTTTGGACTTAGTAGGGTATGTGGATTCTGATTTTGCAGGTGACAGAGACTCAAGAAAGTCAACTACAACATACTATTTCACACTTGGTGGAAATTGCATCAGCTGGAAGTCAAGCCTGCAACCGTTAGTTGCACTCTCAACTACCGAAGCTGAATACATAGCCATAACAGATGTGTTCAAGGAAGCCATTTGGCTTCAGGGTATCTTAACCGAAATACAACAACTTCAGGGTAAGACAGTTGTGTATTCAGACAGTCAGAGTGCAATACATTTGAGCAAAAATCCTGTACATCATGAGAGAACCAAGCATGTGGATGTAAAATATCATTTTGTGCGGGAAATCATCTCAACTGGTAAGATTGAGATCAAGAAGGTCCCAACTGAAGATAACCCATCTGACATGGGGACAAAAATTGTGACTGCCACCAAACTCTCCCACTGCTTGAAGCTGTTGCATGTGGGGGTTGGCTGACCTTGCAGCCGACATGAACAATGATGGAAGTAAGTGAGTTTGCTGCGCTAGCTTGGCCCTAATGTATTCTAGTATACGGTTGAGAGTGATGGATGTTTTTTGGATTCAAGGTGGAGATTGTAAAATGTGAAGCCCTTTTTCAGCCATTGGATGAGGGACATGTGGCGCAATCCCTGCCGTTGCCTTAATTACATACTTTTGCTCATCATATATAAAGGATGCTATGGTTTGAGAAAGAGGATAGTTTTTGTGTTGTTTGCTTATCAGTTTTCTCATATTATTGTTTGGCTAATTGTTGAGCCATATTCCTAATCCAAGTTTGTGTGATCTTCAATTGGGAGTTGGGATTGACACTA
Organism: Zanthoxylum bungeanum; assembly: GCA_019454045.1. Taxonomy (NCBI): domain Eukaryota; kingdom Viridiplantae; phylum Streptophyta; class Magnoliopsida; order Sapindales; family Rutaceae; genus Zanthoxylum; species Zanthoxylum bungeanum. The sequence continues at coordinate 11,099 of SKCR01043476.1, read as the reverse complement.
TTAGAGATTAGGGTTTATCATGTGAGTGTGAAGTAATTGGGGAAAATTGTTGTTGTAAACGAATTTAAGATTCTTGTGTAATCTTGTTGTTGATTAGTGCAGTGAGCTCCTTATTCCGGAGTTCAACGTGGATGTAGTATGAAATTGATTCAGGCGAACCACGGTAAAATCTTTTGTTCTTGGTGTGATTGATTTTCGATTGTGGGTTTAATTGCTTCTGCCATTAGTCTATGTTCTTTTGAAGTTGAAAATCTGGGCGTGATTTATAAGAAGGATCAACAGATTCGTTTAAGATTTGATACAAATTCTATTTGTTGATTCGTTTTGACACCTCTAATTTTGACAATCGATCAGCAAGATGGTCAAAAGTTTGCAGCCGAAACCGAAAGTAGCAGGATGCTTCCTTTCAAAACTTCTATGAAGGGCAGTGATACGTGTCCCTGGACATTAATCATCTTCGCCTAGTTGCATTTTCATCTCTAAACACAGTCACCTTTGCCGTTGGCATAGCCAAATTAATCTGTTTAGTCACAATAAGCATGGATTTTGTTATTAATCTGCTTTGTCGCATTAACTTTTGTTATGAGAAGTCGCACGGAAGTTCCTTTCAAAAGATATAAAGCGCCTGCATGCATATGGTCTCAAAATAAAAAATAAATTATTTAAAGGAGTGGGGGTGTTATGGGAAATCACCATTTCGAAAGGCTATTTACTCATAGGCTACGCCTGGCTTATCGGCCGAAAACACAATCACCTTTGCCATTGCTATTGCTATTGCCATTGCCAAGTTAATCTGCTTAGTCACAATAAGCATGGATTTTGTTATTGATTTGCGATTTTTGGTTCCGCCATTTCTGAACCTCATAATCTTCTTTCTGTTCCTGAAATCTCAGGATGCCAACTCTTGGGCCCTCCAAGACGGCACCAATCAAATTCTTTTGTATCCAATTTTAAAGCTTGAAATCTGGTTCCTGATTCTTGCCTTGGTGTTATTACTGCTGTTTCTCCTTACACCCATCAGACTCCCTGTGAATGCAAGCCTTCCTCTTTCTGTGAATTGTGGAAAACGAGTCTCTGTTGTCTTGGCAGTATCAATTATAGGCTCTGTCATTTTGGCTCCGTCACTTTTCTTGTTAGCTTATTTGTGTCTCATAACGTTATCAATCTGTTATGCAGCCATAGCTTCGCTGCTTAAGCACTGCTTCAACTGGTTTCGACGTCTCGCCGTAATAACATCCATTACCAGTCCCAATATTATCTCCATCAACGATGCACAAATCGACACCGTTCAAATAAGGATTGATACCTAAATTCATACCTGCTGAATAAGTGGCTCCATGGGTGTTGCCGGCCACTATTAGAATTTCCATCGGCAAGACCATGGGTAATTTAGTAGTTGCCGGCAAGACATGGGCAAATAACACCCAGGGATATTTCTTTTTTCCACACCTTTGAATCATTTTAAGGGATCGAACATTCAGAATACCAGCGACAAGTGATCCCCCTTATTAAGAAGCTGGCAGCTTTTGGGTATTTTCGGTCCTCAGTCGATACTCGATTGGCTGCTTATTACGTCAGTACTACCCATCAATGAGTGGGAGAACATTGACATTCATTACAGGCTTCTTCAAAAATATTAATGTTGTGACTTAATTAATTCCACCGACAAAGATCTTTGATTCCGTCGTTATAGCAGGATGCTTGGACCACAAACTCATATCTTTTTAAGATTCAAACATAGATGGTCAGTTAAAGAATATTAAAATCTAATTTGATTGATCTAACATTTTAAAGCATTAAATTTGTCCGTAAAAGCTTCTGTTAATTGGTAATCCAATGGATAAGTACTAAATAGGGCGACACACTTTTTTGGCAACTTATTATAAAATTTTCCAATTGTATTGTGTAGCCAATTGTCCATAAAAGCTTCTGTTAATTTGTACACATGCAACCCCTCTTTCCGAAGCAAAGTTACTGATTTCACCACCTAGCGTTTGCTGCTTTTGTTGGGGTCAAGTTATAGATTCGGCTACGATTTTGGTTCGGAATCAAAATTGAATCAGAAATAATCGTTTGATTTTAGTTTCTTTTAATTTTGATTTGGGAATTGAAATCGGAACCGGTTTATTTCGGTTCAGTTAGGGTGACCAACAACTAATTGCCGCTGGGCTAAAAAAAAGGGCTCCTTGCAACAATTTTTTTATATTATTTTTATATTAAATCTCTAAATTATCCCCAATAAAAATTAGATAATTATCTATCAATAATTTTTTTATTATTAAATTATAAATAATAAATTTATTAGATATTAACCCGTATTTGCTGTACTAGAATGAACAGGCGAGAGACAAATCTTTCTACTACGTACAGTTCAATACATAAGTGGAAATCTTCTTTAATAAAGATTATTTTATTTTTAATTTACATTTTAGATGTTGCTTGAATGGTTGATTGTGCATGAATGAGCCATTAAAAATCTGTGTACTCGTATTTGGCTGAATGAGTTCCTAGTGAATGTATTTTCGTTTCTTGCTGAGGCAATGGTAAGTGTGGTTTTTGTTAAAGAGTAATGATATACATACATAAACTTTTACTTAGAGTTTCTGCACCCCTCTCACTGTAGCTACAGTGAGCTATAGTAACTCACTGTAGCTACAGTTAGAGGGGTGTAGAAATTTTAAGTATAACTTTAAGTATGTTTATCATTTTTGTTAAAAAAAAAAAAAACAAACCAAGACCTAACAGGCTCTGTTGTCTGCCGTGCTATTAATACTCTCTCATTTGCTTTTTTCTTTTTGGTGGTAGGGAACCACTGGAGATTGGAGACGCAGACGCAGAATCTACAAATTGACTTCAAGAGAAATTCATCACATGCTTCTTCAAATATATTGATAAAAATGTTCGCAATAAATTAAATGTGATATTATCCTCATTTAATTTTGAATATCAGATGAATAATTATTTTTGAATGTGAGCTATTTCTCATACCCTCTCGCAAATTGTATTGGGACTGATGGTTGAATTTGTTAGAGTGTATACGTTAAAATTAGTTATGAATGTTATGGTTTAAGGTAAAATATTTTATAATACAGTTGATTATTTATTAAAAATAAATATTTATTTTCTACACATTATTATATTCATATTTTTTGTGTATATCCCGAGATATTATGTCAGATGAATATTGCTAATCTAAAAGACGTTTATGAGTATGAAAATCAACGATATATATACGAATAAGTCTCAAAGTTATGGATAAAATCTTATTATTATACATGACATTAATATATCACTTGATCAATATTATTTTGTGTCGCCTAAATTAACATACGATGTTAATAGAATGGATGATGAATCTCATATCATAAAAACACAAATAATAGAGACTTTCATTAGCATAATGAAATATCGATTACGACCACATAAGCGTAAGATCACATGATAATATTATCTAAGGTCATTGATCTTCGTAATAATATATTAGTGTCGTTATATCATCTCACCTGAGATCACATGATGATTTGTGCAATAATACTCTTGGTTCACTAGTATATCATCATTCGACTATCCACGTCATTTGAATAAATGTTAGATGGCATTGAGTTATTAACGTACGAAGTTACGTATGTTTCAAGAAGGGATCCAATAACTTTGATAATAAAAGTTAGAAATGTTTCAAGGAAACTCAAAGTTATGGATACAAATCTTTGGCCAAAGCAGACGATATCTTTGAGATATCAAATTCACGAGATCAAGTTAAAAAGATATGTCGAGTAGAAAGGATTTGACCTTACCATGATTCCAGACTCGATAAGAAATATAAATATCAGAATGAATGAGATGACATGCTCAAAGTGTATTTTAATAGGTTCATGTGTTTTCCCACTTCAGTCATCGACTAAGGGCCATGGCTTACTATTAGGCGACTACCCATGGTCTGCGGGATATCACAGAGATAAAATATTAAAGAGTTAATATTATCTCACTGCTACTCGATAATAAACATAGGACGGTCGCACAAATATAGTTGTTATCTATGTTACAAATTCAAGGATGTTTATTAAAGTTAATAAATTATTATTTTGGCAAAATAAGGTTTCCTAATTGGATTAGGATAATCGGAATATTTCATAAATATTAATTAGATTAATAAAATAAATATTTGATATTAAAATTAAATTAAATTAAATTCAACAAATTAAATTTAAATTAAATTAAATTAAATTAAATTCTAATTTTAATTAATTTTAATTAATTAATTAATTAATTATTGGGCCAAAATAATATTTAATCTATTGAGCTTTAATTTAGTGGCTAACACGCTAATTAATTAGATTTCTAATATAAATTAAATAGGGGAGTATTTATTTAATAAGGAAACCTATTTAATTAAGTTTCCTACTTTATTTGGGAAATTTTTTTAAAGATATCTAATTTGATTTGGAGAGATGTTGAATTGTCCTTATTGTATTGCGATACAAACAAAGCAACTCCCATACTATATATAAATACATAGTGAATTCGGCCAATGGGGTATAATTCTTCCCTTGGCCGAAACTTGCTCTCCTTTCTCTCTCTCTTGGAATAGTTCCAAGAAAGTTTGTTTCTTGAATATTTAATCAGTTCAACATCTTAGAAAGAAAAAGAATTTTCTTTGTTCACAAGTGGGAGCAATTTGTTTCTATAGGAGAACTTGTATGACAACTAGAGGTGTAACGCTTAGTGCACTATACAATGAAAAATTTAAGAAGGAATTTATGGAAGACTCAAGAAAAAAATAAAACATTCAGGTATGTTTTAATATTGATAAATTATTTATGTTGATAAATAAAATTTATTTACATGTATGTTTAAAATTAATAATGAATAATTTTATTAATATTTTCGTTTACATCAACAACGATAATGATTAATTTTATTATTATTTTTATTTATATCAACAGCGGCATAACCACGATCATTAAAGTGATTTCGGAAGAAAATTTTAAATTTCAGTCTCATGAATGTTTACGCACTAATCGCAAAACCTTTCAGAATTGAGCACACTACTCAATGCCACAATATTATGATATCCCATCTGATTACAAGTCCGAATGTAATATCACACATCGTTAGCAAGGAATATCCTCAACTAATATATAAACTATGAGCTCTCTTAACCTGATAGATGTGTTTTGGATTGCAAAGACGAATAACAATTTCGTGATAGATTTTATGTTTAAAGCGGATAATATTTACTCAATTGTTAGATATTACAATGGTGAAAACGGGACGTGAAACGCCAGCATTGCAAAGTTCAATTTCAAATTCATCCGATGAAGAGGTAATTGCTCATATGTTCCCTGTTTTTGGGTTATTTTTATTTTTATTTTTTCCATGTCTGTATGTATATATTTTATGATAAGTGTTAATAATAATTATTTATTAATTTCAAATGCATATATGTCAAAATATTAATGAATAAATGTATCATGTCATTTATACTCCCGTCTCACATAATTCTTTCTCTCTTGGGTCTTAGGTTGGATATTGTTGAAAGTCATCACCATTGTTATTAAAAACGCACCAAACTGACAAGTTCAACAAGTCAAATAGATAATCGATCATGAGTCCAAGCCTGACAAAGGTAAAAATCGGTCTGAAAAATTAGTCACAACCAATCAAAATCGTTGAAAGGGACGGACCGGTTCAATTTTTTTATTTTTAATTAAATAAAATTATGTATTATATAAGTCCATTTTTTAGGCATAATTTAACCAATAGAACTTATAATCCATTGAATTTTTTAATTGGTCGCTTCGATCACCTATCCAATTTTGAAATCGCTCATCACCACGCCGCCTCTGATTCAGCAAGCCCTCTAGCCAATAATATGGTTTCTTAATTGAGAAGTCAGCCGCAACTTTTGACTACATCCTAATAGTTTCTATTTTGAGTGTGATAGTTTAGTTATTAAGGGTGAGTGCTTTGATTTTGAATTGGAGCAAGAAATAAATAAGTAAAAATGATATATATACTTAAAATTTTCCCAAATTTTATCCCGAACGTTTCACTGTAGCTATAATAATTTATTGCAGATCATTGTAGCTACAATGAGACGTTCGGGATAAAATTCGGAAAAAATTTAAATATATATATCATATCCGAATAAATAAGTGCTCTGTTTATGCGTGTAGTAGCTTGAATTTCATGTACTCAGATTCTGATTCCATAATATAATAGTGTGTTTTTTTTTTTTGTTCCCATTTAAGTGCCAAAAGATATGAGGCGTCATCTTACGAAAGCTTTTTTAAAGCCTTTTTTCTGAAATACCAATGAGAGTTTGTACGTGTGCCCTCATTCGTTACGCCGTAGAATTTGATCAATGGATATTTTGGATATAGACAACGTCAGCAACATTGGTTCCCAGCTCTATTTTTAGCTATACAGTTGTCTAAAATTCTCAAGAGCTGTGATCTCTCCCGCGATAATTCCCCTCCTCTGTCTACCCTTAATTTCCTAAAATATTTTATTCTTTTGTCAAAAATTATATTTCTCAATAAATCAAATATATCTCAATTATATATACATATATATATATATATATATATAACACATATATATATTTTATTTTATTAATTAATTTTTTTATTTTTTTAAATTTATTTTTTTTTTCTCTTTATATATATTCTTTTTTATTTGTTTAATAAATATTATAAGTTTCATATTTATTGTTATTTATTTTGTGTTTATTTATTCATTTAATTTCTGTGATTCTTTTTTTTTTTAATTTATTTAACACTACTTATGTATTATAAAAATGTTCTTATGTATATTAGAAAAATATATATTTACAAAATAGTACAAATAACAATATAAAAAGTTACACTTAAAAATATAAAAACATAAATTCTAATCTTTGTTGCCTTCAAAGTCTCCTCCTAACGCATTTGGTGATATACATAATATTTTGTACTATAATTTATTACGAATCCTATAACGAGTGATTCATTCTTTAACTTCGTTCGATAAATATTCCCACCACCACATTGGGATGAGTGGTACAGGGTAATAAGGGTGTAAGAAAACTTGCACAAAGTGTTTGCCAACATGAGCAATAACTATTTCTTAAAGCTTTTACTCTATAATTGCATGAGACCTTAATGGCAAGTGAGTAAAACAACTCCAAACATTCTCAACAAATGTATGCAGTACAAGATTGTACCTCGAAGTGATGACAATTTCTAAACTCATTGAGTCCATCCAATGTACCTCTGGTGCCGGTGACCGGAAGAAATGCAGTAAGTGTAATAGATTGTCTGCCCATTCGTTTGATGGATAAAGTCGATCATATAAATCATTATTTTGTTGAATCTCTTCAATAAGGTAGCATCGTACTTGACCCCATCCTTCTTCGCCATACCCGATTAGTGCAGCTATTGCTCTGGATCCACAATGACCATCAGCTTGAACATCAATAGTGTGAGAAATATAACGTGGATATGCCACATGTAATTTATTAATATAAGTATCACATATCAATGGCAGTTGAGAAGATCATGGGTTGATCGCCTCCCACGGCCTCCTCTCCCTAGAGTCGTTACAATTGGTTGAGTGATCCTAGATCCTGAAGTGGAAACATATCCAAAAGAATGTATGCGACGTCTTCTTTGCTCATCTCTATCTGTAGGTCGACTTCTATGTTCATTATTATACGAAATGACTCAAACTGTGCTTTGAGATGGATCCACCATATCGAGAATCTTGCCTATCATATTCTCTCGCATACATAGATCCATTTCATCTAATATTTCAACAACGTTTGATATCCTGTTAGGCCATGTTGTATTATAATTGAACTCGTGTCCGTGCATAGATAACCTCCTTCAATGTGCAACAACACTTTGTATCGAAATTGGGATGGAAAGATGAAGGTAATATGCAATATCGTGCATGCATGACAATCCATATATTATTTTGAATGAGCAGTTGCACATGCCGGCTAGTTAGTGAGATGTTTCCTCAACACATTTCAGCTGATCATAAATGTACTCCATCGCCTCTAACAAAATCTGATACCTTATTTGATTAAAAATCTCCTCACGCAAATGTGTATGCCGTGGAATGTTCAAAGATTTCTCGAATGACTTCTGAATTTCCCCAAACTGATATCTCAACATCTTATGTATTTTTCCAAAAGATATTTATAGGGATGACATGGTATTTCCCAAATATAATTTTAGTCTCGAATGTGGCCCTGTAATTTAAAAAATATTGTATTTTTTCATTGGAAAAATTTACAATAATGACCAAAATTTAAATAGTAAAGCAATAAAGTAACTGTACCTTTGACTTGAATTGCTCCACAGGTGCATATATGTATCAATCCATGCTGAAACAAATCGGTCTCTGTAAGGGTGTAACCATGTCTCCCAAAGGTAATTTAAAGCACCATTGAATTGTCTAAACTCCTCGTGCATCACCTCCCATTTCTGCTGGTAAGACCATTGTGTTGATGAATTAATAAGGGGGTGCTATGATGAAAAACGTGCTTCCATTGTATACCAAGCATATGACTGCATTTCTTCACTACCACTGATTTATGTGCCAAATACAAAGAATGTGACGAGTGTTGTGATATTTTTATATCGTACCGCAAGTGTACGGTGTCAAGTTTTAGTATAAATCAGAGTTAATAGTGTCGAACCCACATGGATTGTGTTAACTCGCACTAAGTACTGTAATTAATAATCCTAACTTTATTTAGAAAACAATTAATAAAGATTATTATAAATAAATAAATATAAAAATAATAAAATAGGAGGAACTAATACGATAGAGACTCTGGATCCTGATTTCACATACCTGTCGCCTATGTATTTGTCATGCCAATTAATATTTGTTCAGTTATAATATTTATAAGTCAAGATTCCTAAAATATCCACTCCCTCTCTCAAGTGCCGAGTGAAAATATCATCAACTATAGACTTCGATATCTCTATAAAAATCAAATAGTTAACAACTCATTACTCTTTGTGATTCTATATTAACGACTTCAAAGGACTACAGATTCTCTTGAACTCTATAAAATCCTAGGTCATATTCTCTAGATCTATTCAAAATCCCCTATCTCGAGTGATAGATTCTAAACATTCATCATCTCAAATTGTGGCCAGCAATCAAGAAGCATTAAACTCGAAAGAATATAAACAAATCAATAGAACTTCATAGCAAAATCGACAATTAATACAAAAGGTTCAAGCATCGGTTACAATCGTTCTCCAAAATTAATGAGTTAATTCATGACAAAAGATAAAAACAATAATAAACAAGTCATGAATCTAATGGAAATCATTAGAGTTCTAAGAAAGAAACAAGAAGATAAAACCCGAATTGAATCTCTTCCTCCTCGGACGTCACCGCCTTTGTCTCCTCTTGTCGCTCTTCAATCCTCTCATTGGATCTCTAAAGATATTTTTAATAAAGTAAAAGTAGATATGCATACTGATTATGAATTAAATAAGAAAAACAACTTTTAATAAAGAAAATATAAAATCAGAATCAGAATCAACACTATTTTTAATAAAGTAATTTAAAAAAAAAATAGATATGGGTACTGATTTACGAAATAAAATAAGACAAATAATTTTTAATAAAAAAATATAAAATCAGAATCAACACTACTTTTAATAAAGTAGTTTTTTTAATAAAAGTAAATATTGATACTTATTTATGAAAGTATATAAGAAAAATAACTTTTAATAGATATTTAGATTTATTAAACAAATAGACTATAAAAAAATTTATTTTATAAATTTATTTTATTTGGTTAAATTATATATTTTTTTTATACATAAGTAGTATTAATTAAATTAAAAATGAATCAAAAAAATTAAATGAATAAATACGAAATTTGTAATATTTATTAACAAAAAAAAAATATAAAAAATAAAATGGCAAAGGGAGTTATAATTAGTATATATTTATTTTTAAATTAATATATATATATATATATAGAATTATTGGCAAATGGACTTATAATAATTGCGGGAGTAAGTTTTGGCAAAGGAATAATTACATAAGGGGCATTTTCGGATTTTCTCATGAGGACATGGGGTTTGGTCCGGGGGGGGGGGGGGGAGAAAATTTACAATTCTCAATGTATCATATTCATTAGGATCCGGGGCGGTTATGAATTGTCCAGAATTTTAGAGATCCTAAATGAATTTGTGAAATTGGAACCTACCATTAAAATAATAAAAATACAAAAAATTATATTATACACATAAAATTTGAAAATTTTTTAGATTTGTGTATGGCCAAATTTTGGGGCTAAGCCAGCTGTCTGTGTGTACTGTGTTAAAGTGTATGTCCTAAAATCAGTTATAGATGTTACAATATTTTCAAGGCATTTGTTCCCTACACAAATAATTTTTAGATTTGTGTCAGGCCAAATGCATTTTAAGGCATATTGTTTGTAATATAGTTTATTATTTATTACTAAAAGACATTTGTTCTCTATACATTGTTAAATCCATATTTCATGTGTATGTCTCGAGACGTTATGTCAAATAAATATCGTTAATCAAAAGGAATTTGTGATTATGAGAGTGAACGATGTTTATACGAATAAGTTTCAAAGTAAGTTCCTTGTAAAATGTGATTATTATACAAGATAATAATATATCATTCGACCAATATTATTGTGTGTCGTCTAGATTGACATTTGATGCTAATAGAATGGATGATGAGTCTCATATCATAAAGACACAAACAATTGATATATCATAAGGTCATTGATTTTCGTAATAGTACATTACTGTCGTCATATCCTCTAACCTGATTGTTAGGAGATCGTGGGCTGAGGCTGACACGCAAGTAATGTGAAATTGAGAATAATTCTTGGTTAGGAGGCTTTGTCTACTATATAACAGTACAATAATAATTAGGAGGCTTAGCCTACCATAAATATTAACAATAAAATAAAGTAATGAGACACAAATTTAACGTGGTAAAACCATCGATGTGAGGGAAACATCCACCGATAAATGTAGAAGGATTTCATTATAGTGGAAATAATTTTACAACTTCTCTCTAAACACAATGAGTAAACAATCTAA